>PVIC010023029.1:0-27172 GCA_004025085.1 Thryonomys swinderianus | reverse complement strand
ATGTGATGAGGGGAAGGAATAAATATGATACAGAAAGAAAATAAAAGAGCATGTATAAAGGGGGGAGGAGGGGGGAGTGGGTAAGGATATGGGTAAAAATGAGAATTAACTTGTGGCATATACTGGTACAAATTTCCCAATGTTATATGTGATTTTGAGATGTATATAAATTATACCAATAAAGAATTCAATTAAAAAAAAAGAACAGAGATATGTGAAAATCTCCCTTATTTTCAAATTTGCATTCCAAAGAGTACTTTCCCAATAAGTTACTGATGCAGTTTTTCTTTTAAAGACTACATCCATTTTTTAAGAGTCCAGTTTCTCTGACTGGAAACGGGGATTATTTACCTTTACTTCATTGCAGAAAGCTATTGCATGGCATACAATCTTACAGAGCAATGTAACCCATTCTAACGAGGAAATTCTTTGTCTACTTCTTTGTTTTAACAATTCAATATTTTCTCAACTAATCCTTAGTATTATAATCAAAACTCTATCAGCATACATGAAATACTGGACTGAGGGTTTTCTATGTTTTTGTCTACACTGCAAACACTTTTCATCATTTCTGAAGCCTCAAGTAAAGCCATTAGAAAAAGATCAATTGGTAATATCTGTCTCATAACTTTCTTCTGGCTATGAATTAAAATATTAGATACAACAAGAGGAGGGAAAATGAACCCGTTATTTGTGTAGACTCTGATGACTTCAAGGTGCTTTGTGAACTTATAATGTCCTATGATTCTAAAATTCCTTGCTTGTGCATAATCTGGGGAAATTCCACTACCTCTAAACTGCACACTTGCACCCTGCAGCCTGGAGGCAAAGCCCAAGGTGGTGCCTAAATAATCAAGATTGCTTCTAAGCACAGGGGTAGGCAAAAACAGAACAGAACAAAACAAAACAAATTAATGAACAAACCCCATACAGAAGTAGTATATGTAATTCTCTAGTGTTTATGCTTATTTTGACACACAGACATTTATAATTTTTCAGGAATAAATAAAACTGTTAGTCCCAAAAATTTCATGATATTTTTCCCTCTTCTCTGTTGATCATTTTACCTCTGCTTCTGTCTAGCTTGTCTAATGAATGTTAGAAAGCTTCCTTTGGTTCTGCCACCTACCTCAGCCTACTGTCTCATATTCCGTAGTCAAAGTCTTTTTTCTAGCTCTTTCAGACAACCAGTTCTCCTTCATAAGGTTCTCTGGTTCACAGCCTGGGCTTGGTCTTCCTCCATTCTCTCACCCAATTCCAGTTTCCTCTTTGATTCTACCGAGCTTCACTTTGCTCCCACTTTTCTTTTTGCATGTCAGCAATTCGATTTCTCTTTTAGGCAAGTTAGGAAAGCCCATTTTAACTTTTTAAATGAGTAACATTAAACCATCTTTTCTAGTAATGGAGTGGCCACAAGATAGGGCTTTTCAGACTCTTCTCGTGTGGTCTCCATCTTTTTGAAGATGGTCAACAAATATTCGTGACTTTACAACTCTTGTTAGTCTTCCTGCTCTTTATGCGTGATAAGCAAGTGTAAAGAGAATGTGTTTCTGGCCCAAACTCCAATGTTTTTAAAGTTCCGAGGAAAAAACTGTGTCATGGTGAAAGTTATCAGCGTCTTTCACTGAAATCATCCGGGAGAATTTATTCCACTCCCCAAGCTACCATCCCATTTTGTTCCCATATCAATACCAAGCTAAGTTCTTTCCATACACAAAACCTTTGTTCCTTCAACATATCCAGGCCCCATTGTATTCGTCACACTCTGCAGTTTTAGTAGCTCACGTTGTAATTCACAGGAGGAGAAAAACTAATAATTAAATAATTTAACAGCCAGTAAGTGCCGAAGAAACCAGACTGTGGTAGTGTCACAGAAAGACACCAAGAGGGGTGATGAACGGTCTGAACTGGGCAGAGAGTCCAACAAAAGTCTATCTGAAGCATTTTAATTGAAATTTGAATGATGACAAAGATCAAGAGGAGACCTTGTGGGGCAGATGAAATTACCCTAATGCTGTCTCATAAGCTCATTTTTCAGACTTAGGAGTATTTAGATGCCTAAGTAGTCTTTGTCCTTGTGGATTATCACTACCTAACTGGAATTTAAGATCTCATCTTAGTACTGCACACTTGACCTTGAAAAGCTTAAAGAAAAAAGCAGCAATTCAAAGCAACCCTGTAATTTCAGCAAAACCACTGCTGATCACAATGCCAAAAGTCACTGTTTCAAAACCTAAGAGTCATGGAATATACTTTCTATATAATTTGAAACAAAGAAAAATTTATCTAAAAAGCCACTTGCTTTTATTAACTAATAAGTATAAATAAAGTGTCCTATTTCCCAGGAGCCTCAGAAATAAAATGCAGTATAATCACAGTCTTATCTAGGTTTCGTGGTTCATCCACTTCTCTCATTTATTTCTTTTTGTGATTTCTCATGTTTATTTTGTTTCATTTTCATTGCCTTGTATGAAAGTGCTTTTATTTAAACTGCCAGAAACCTTTTGGAAATAGATGATGTATAAATCATTAATCACAAATGCCTTCTAGAAAATCGCCAGTAACTTCCTCATTGCAACATCCAATGTCATATCTTACTCAGTCTCGATCTTATTCAGCCTTTGTTGCATGGCATACATAGGTGATCTTTTTCCTTCAAACTGTTCCTTCTTCAATACTTTTTGAAGGTTAATATACGTATGAATAAACCTGGTTTAAAAGCTTCCTTATCTCCTTGGTTTCATGACATACTACAGTACCTTCCTATTTCTTCAACATTTGGGTTTTCATTCCAGCCACCATATTCAATGGTTAGATCCAACATTGGCCTTTTGGGAAAATTTGATTCAGTTCTTGTCCAATTCATTTTGTGACTGGGGAAAAAACTAAGTTTGTGAACTGAGGTCCATCCACAGACACACACATGCCTTTTTAAATTCCATTTGCTTTTTTGTTCTTCTTGTGTGTCCATTTGTGCAGATATGCTCCAAGATTTCATCCCAAACTTTCACCCACTCTCTGCACTTTCTTCTTTGGCATTTTTGCCTTTTTCTATTATTGTCGCCTGTTAAGGCAAAGACTTTTTTTTTTGTTTGTTTTGAGACAGGGTCTTGCTTTGTAGTTCAGGCTGGCTCTGAGCTCACTATGTAGCCCAGACAAGTCTCAAACTCAGCAATCCTCCTGCCTCTGCCTCCCGAGTGCTGGGATGACAGGCGTGAGCCACCACGCCCAGCATTGTATGTGGTTACTGGGGATTGAACTCAGGACCTTGTGCCTGTGAGGCAGGCACTAGAACCACTGAGCTAAATCTCCGGCCCCCAGACTTTTCAAATATTACCTTCAGCCCAAACTTCTCTCTTGGAATTTCATTGCAAATTTCCTAGAGCTTTTGAAGTTGGAGTTAGGATGAGGCCTTTTCATTCACCTCCTGAGCCCTTAAACGACTCTGCCACACAGCTGTCGACCTGCCACTCTGTAGGGCCGGCACAGCGGCCCCTTCTCAAGGCGGCACACTTGACTAGCCTGCTACAACTGGTGGTCAGTTATTTCCAAGAGGACGGCAACAGCTCTGGCTGCGCCCTATGCCCACTTTTGGTGCTTTTCCTATGGGTCACAGGGAGCACTGAAGTGCACTGGCTGCCGACCAGCCAGGGATGCTGCATGGATTACCTCTTTCTGTTCTGTTCTGTAGTTTTATTGTTTACCTTATACACTGGACCAATTAAGAATTCATCTAATTATTTCTCATAGCTCTTCTCCAAAAGGTGAGATGCACCTACTCTTTAGGGGTACCATTCTGTTGCAGGTTAATTAAGTAACGATTTCTCCAAACCCTTTGGGCAAGAATTTCTTTTGTTTTGTAAGTTTATTTTTACCATCGACAGTGCATTCCAGCTGTGATTTGAGGAAGCAAAATAGAACGGTCACCAACTTCATTCTAGACACTATGTTTATGGGTGTAGCCTAAGATCATACTCGTTACTTGCTACTTAATCAACAGATAACCCTGAGGCTGTTAAATTAACAGCAGGTTAAGCATCTGTGATTCATCAAATTATTGCCCAAGTCAAACTTAATTTATTTCTTCCTACATCTCTTCACCACTCTGGTTCTCCATATTTTCATGGCATCTTTGTAACCCAAACACATAGGCTCAAATCCTCCAGGTTCTCTTTCAGGCTCCTGGAAGGTCTTCTGATTTCCCTGTTGACTGAACTGTAAGGCTCTGGGTTATGTTCAGTGGTAATGCCATCTTCCCATAGGCTGAGCCCTTTGAAGTTTCTCAGCTTGAGCCTCCTTTCTCTCACGGAGCTCTGCAATCGCACACCACTTCCCTTCAGCTTCCCACCGCACAGATTGGGCATTCTCATTCTTAAACCTGGCACTGACCCCATAACCCCTCCTTAGATGGCTTCAGTGGCACTCTGTGCTTATCAAAGAAAATGACATCTTTTATCTTTGAGAGTAATGCATGTCAGTGTATGTCTCCTTTCCAGCCTGATCCTGTGATTTCTTGCACAGGTTATATGCTTTTGGAAAACTGAACAACCATGAAGTATTATCTGAAATTTCCTAATTCTATGCATTTATTTGGCCATTGAGCCTGGAAGACTTTTCTTTTCCTATCGAATATGAATAAATGGTATAATCTCTATACACTTCTGACATATTCTGATCAGCTATTTATCATTAATCTCAAGTTCAAGAGTTCTCACAGCAGTTTATTCCTCTTATAGAATATAATAATAGCAGAAAGTAACATACATAGCTATCTCTTCAATTCATCTTTAGGCTCCTTGAGACTTGGCTTCTTATTTAATTTTACTATTCCCCAATATATAGTAAGAGACTAATTATATAATGCATTAATTAAGAATAAAGAGGCAGGAAACAGAAGAGGTGAAATTGATGAACAGAGCCTGAATCTGAAGAAATCTCAGAAATTGAATGCAAACACCTATGAGTCTCAACAACAGCCACGTTTACAAATGTATCTGAAGGACCTTTGTCTTCTTCCATTACTTCTGCATATCCGAGTTTAACTTGGAATGTATTCTCTGTGCTCCACTCTCAGGTACATGATTTTTTTTCCCCCTGAAATCTAACCAGGGGTCTTCCTTGGGAATAAATGGTTAAAGACCAGCACACTAAAGGGTAAAGTTGATTTTGGTTGTAATCAGCAGCTTCACTGAATAAACTACCTTCAGTGATCCTACTAAGCCACAAATCCAGTTGCCTAAAATAATTTCAGTGACAATGAGCAGAAAACTTCTCCAAGCACACTCGTCATTCCCCCAAATGTTAACAAACACTTTAGACATTAAGTCACTGTTCTGCCCTGTTGCCCAATTAGAACAAAGATGAGAGAGTGTGTTTAATCTATAAAGATCTCTCCCTCCGACTTTTATACCAGAGAGGTATAGGAATAACTGCACTTAAAGAGAAATATTTGGTACAAAGTTTTATGAGCAAGACTGGATTTTGGGATCAACTATAAGAACTTTTAACTAATAAAACCTGTGCTTTGGGTGAAGAAGTGCTTTGCATTTTTCCCTTCCTGGAATTAACATTTATTTAATGGCATTCTACCTCATAAAATCCACTTGCATTACTCAGATGTTTAGTCAATGAAATTACTGAATTAATGGGGAAAAATTACCTTCTTAAAATTAGGTCACATGAATTCTCAAAACTGGAAGTTGTTACATAATGCAGCAGAGTTATGTAATATTATATTGAATGATATTTTACTTTCAGATATAATAAGTTCTTAGCTGAGACCTGTTTTCTGAGCAAGGCTTTCCTGCTTTTTACCTGGCGTCTCATTCACTAAGGCCTCATCCTATATCCTCAGTTGGTGTCTTTGTCCCTTAACCCTGAGTTGTGGTCACACTAGCATGACAGTTGTCCCTTTTCCATTCACAAATACAAAGGCGAAATGCATACACACATATGCTATGACACAAATCACCTTTTCAAAATACTGAAATTTGGAGACAATTCTACTTGAGAAAAGATTTATTTCTTGGTTTCAAGTAATAATATTGATGTATAAGCATTACTTTTAACTGAAGTGTCATATGAATATAGGAGGCTCATTATTAGGCACTGAATTTACTAATGGTTGTTTGTTTGTTTTCTGTGTTACCAGGGATTGATTTAGGACCTTACCCTTGCAAGACAGGTGACAGAATCAGTGAGCTAAATCTCTAGCTATGCTAAAGATAATTTCACCAAAAATGTCGTATCAACAGTGAAAACTGAGATTAGTGCACACGAATGAAAGAAAACAGGCTTCAATAACTTCAGTCAAAATTGTCAACATGGACTGGAGATTTAGCTCAGTGGTTCCGGCGCCTGCCTCGCAAGCACAAGGTCCTGAGTTTGATCTCAGTAACCACATACAATGCTGGGCGTGAAGACTCATCCCCACCAGCAATCAATACCACACACCACAGTGCCGGGCGTGGTGGCTCACGCCTGTAATCCCAGCACTCGGGAGGCAGAGGCAGGAGGATTGCTGAGTTCAAGGTTTGCCTGGGCTACATAGTGAGCTCAGGGCCAGCCTGAACTACAAAGCAAGGCCTTGTCTCAAAAAAAAAAAAAAGTCTACATTATTCATTCATAAAGTAGGATAGATACACAATCAAGGCAGCTGGCATCGAATCACCAAAAGTGAATGAAAAACAGATCTCATTTTTTTCTGTCTTAATAACTTTAACATTTGTTTTCTGATGTTCTACATTTCTGACAAATGGCAGTAAACTTCCTTTGTTTGTGAAGTATAACAGGTACAAAAAGAATTTACGCTCTTTCCTCAACTTTAGAAGTTTATTTAGAAATACTGCAACCCTTGAGTTTGGTGGCACAGGCCTGTAATCCCTGCACTTCAGAGGCTGAGACAGTAGGATCATGGAGAGTTCCAGGCCAGCCTGGGCTACACAGTGAGATAGTGAATTTGTGGTCATTCTGAATGACATAGCAAAACCTTGGCTCAAAAAAAAAAAAAAAAAAAAAAAAAAAAAAAAAAAAAAAAAAAAAAAAAAAAAAAAAAAAAAGGAAAGAAAATACTACAACAACTATGGCTTCACTCAAAGAGTTGTTGAGGAAAACGTTCTAATTCACATTAGAGTATTTAATATTCCCACTTTCTTTAGACTATCCAGCCCTCCAAGTCACCATACATCATTCAGGCAATCACTGATCACTGCAGTGGTTTCCAGCATGACTATACCAAGTGACTTCATAAAAATATTCGTTGTTCTCCAGTGAATCTTGATCAAGATGAACCCATAGGTAATAGATAACATATCACACAATAATGCTTAACATAATTAGAAAAATAATAGACTCAAATCTCAAATTACCACATGTAGTTATTACCAACCCTAAAGTTTGAGTGTGTTAAATTTAATGTCTGACACAACAGCACGGTTTACCTTCAGTTCCCTCCTTCCTAACACCAGTGTCTTTCACGACCACACATCAGCAAACTAACTTCATACTCATGACATAGTGCTAGATAGGATCTGAAGTCAGTCTCTATCCTGATTTTACAAATGATATCAACCTTCTGCTACATTGAACTTGTTTTTTTTGAGACAGGGTCTCACTCTGTAGTTCAGGCTGGCCCTGAGCTCACTATGTAGCCCAGGCAAGCCTTGAACTCAGCAATCCTCCTGTTTCTGTCTCCCGAGTGCTGGGATTACAGGCATGAGCCACCACGCCCGGCAACCTTCTGCTACATTGAGAAAACATGATAGTGTTTAGAAATCACTACAGTGATTTCAACAAGTCAATGTTGATGATGGTTTTATTTTTCTAAAATCAAATATAATTTTTTTTTCTCAGAAGAATATGCTGAATATTGTGGTCAATGTATTATTTAACAAAAAGATTACTGTCAAGGATGGAATTACAATAGTACCAGGAGAAAAAGTAGTATTATCGTCATTGCATGAGAAATGTGCACCCTAAGTTACACTGGGGACAGTGCATTCTCTGTGTCCCTTTACACACCCTTGCACCAGCATTTTAATATAGCTCATATCATAATGCAATCATCAGCCAGGCCAGCATCTAAGTGCAAAGGGAAAACAGAACAGTCCAGATGCACATGGACATTTCCTCTAATTAGGGAGATTGGGGGTTCTATTTGCAGCCTCACAAAGAGGCTTAGGCCTCCTGTCTTTTGTTGCTCTGATATGGTGCAGCTTGTTAAATCTTCCACCAGCACAGTCGCTTCCTGTTCTTCCTCTTATCTAAGAGTCTCCACTTAGCAGCTGGCTTGCATTTCAGGGGCAAAAGCTCCTAAATTTTGAGATCAAGTAACAAACTGCTGAACCGCGAGGAAGGCTTTGCTCACTATTCCCATGTGGAATTACGACTTTAAGTATGTAGAATGACTAGGGTTACTCCATAATAGTGAAGTAAATTGAAGCCATTTATGTGTAAGCTCCTTATCCAAAGGGCCATCTTATTCTCTAAAGCCCTTTCACAGTGCTCAGCACATAGTAGGTGCTTCAAAATGTTTATGAATGAAAGCATGTGTGCCTAACTGGTTAGTTAAACAAGCTACTCAGGAAAGGATAAGAGTGGAGACATGGAGCGCACTTTCAGCATTTAGTAAGGATGCGCACAGTCTGTACAATGTTTCTTGAATCTATTTTATTTAACTCTAGTACAGTATTTAATACTTGTGTAGTGATCGCCAATACAGGAAGAATTTTCATGAATGGAATCTTTGGAGGTAGATGCAATTATGATTTTTAATTTTACAGATAATAATAACTAAAGACGTTAAATCTAAATCCCTGGTTATTTGAATCCAAAAATCTGGATTTTTTTCTACCAAATTACATTCCCTGGTTGTTTCCCTTTCTATCAAGGGCAATTTTGCATGTGCTTTCTTGAACATATCATCTAAGTTGTATAATATAGCTTACCATACACTTGCCACATAGCAGACTTTGATTCTGGCTCATGGAATACTGAAAAAGTAGCTGGAGTGGGAAAATAAGACAGGTGGTCTTCTTAGAGCCAAAATGGACTCATAAAATCTTCTAACCAAGAAGATAACCTCTTCTAATACACCCAACTGGCTCTACCTTTGGTTGAGATTAAAAAGAAATAGGGAAGTACTGTCAACTTTTACAAGAGTTTTCACTGAACCTAATACAATGCTTAGAGAAGACCTGAGATAACTGAAAAGATGAAATAAACACTTAGCTGCTCATTTCATTTATGTCATAATTTCCCCTGGGCAGTGTCTGTTTTATTGTAATGCCATGGCTCTTGAATTATAACCTGTGTATTTCAAAAGCCAATCAGCAGTACTATGAAAAGCCTGTGGTCCAATATAAGGAAGTAAATATTTACTTTGTGAACCACACTCATTATCTACAATAGAACTGCATTTATTGACATAAGGATTCAAAAGAAAAATCTCATAAAGTTTAAGAAATTCAGAGACTATAGATATTAATTACTCATTCTAGAATTCCACATATGAAATAGTCACATAATTTTATGAAAAAGACTATAGATCTCATAAATAGTAAAGCAGAAATTCAAATTCAGTTCTATTTGAAATAAAATTTTATTTTCCATCACAATGCATTGTTTTCTACAGGGAACTCATGCCAAATTCTACATTTGCTGCTTCTGTGTCACTGAGTGTTTAGTATGTTTAGTTAACTAGAACCTCCAGTGATTATAATATTTTATACTCACTAGGTAGCTTAGTAGCTAAGGGACTTCATATTATTCCAAGATTTAGAATTTCCAATCCAAATAAGTTTTTGAAACTAATTTGTCAAAATTTTAAGTCAAAACCAGGATTTTATAAGAACACTGAGTTGTTTGTAACATCATGTATGCATTAAGGTGATAAACTCTTTTATTTTATTATTATTTTTTTTTTGCTTTTTGAGACAGGGTCTAGCGTTGTAGTTCAGGCTGGCCCTGAGCTCACTATGGTGCCCAGGCAAGCCGCCGCGAACTCAGCCATCCTCCTGTCTCTGCCTCCCGAGTGCTGGGATTACAGGCATGAGCCACCACGTCCGGCATTGTGGTGTGCGGTGTTGCTTGTTGGTGGGCATGTCTCCATGCCCAGCATTATATGTGGTTACCGGGGATCGAACTCAGGTCCTTGCGCTTGCGAGGCAGGCACCGGAACCACTGAGCTAACCCTCTGGCCCAAGGTGATAAATTCTTACTTTTAAATGTTTAAATTTTTCCTATAGCTAAATATTTTGTGTAAGACATGAAATTATAGTTAATTAGTTTTGGTGTGAAATTTCAATTAGTTGCCCACAGTACCTCTATACATTAGTGTCCTTCCTTCTTTCCTTTGTTCCCTCCTTTCTCCCTGTCTATCTCCCTATCTATCTCCCTATCTATCTATCATCTATCTATCTATCTATCTATCTATCTATCTATCTATCTATCTATCTATCTATCTATCGTTTTTCTGAGATATGACTTCACCATGCAGTTCGGACTGGCCTTGAGCTCACAGTGACCCTCCTGCCTCAGCCTATAATATGCTGGGATTATAGGCATGTGTTGTCATGCCCAACAACTGTTTTCCCTTTCAATCCCATTTATCTCAGGAAAATGTGAAAGCTTCCTACAACTTAGGAAACCAACAGGAACAACTCATGAAAAATCTGCAAATTCTTCCTGTTTAAGATTCTCAAAAGTCAGGTGTTTGCAAACTATAGTTTGGGCTTTTAAAAGGGACTGTGTGAGGTCAGAAGCCCAGGTGCCATACCTCTCCTGATGTCATAGCTTATCTGCTTCCGGCCATCATAATCTCTGCAGTCTGCTTCAACCTTGGTAATTTCTGTGTGTTTGCCATATTCCCTTGTCATTAAGTATGTCCTTCCTTGTTTACTTTTCCCTATCAAGGGAGAGATTAATATCACCACTCAAATAAGAAAAATATATTCAAATACCAATAGACATATGGACAAAAGAATGAACAGGCCATATTTTTTTTAAATGCTCAAAAGGATGACAAACAAGTGATCCATCTCAATGAACAAGTTTGAAAACTATTAGTTTCATCAATCGAAAACATTTTTTTGCCATTCTCTTGGTGAGAACCAAGTATTCTATATATCAAGCCTGAAGGGAAAATTGCATTAAAGACATGCATATTAAAATCTATGAATAAAGACATTATGTCCATTCCTACAGGAATACAGGAACATAAAAGCGCTCAAATAAAAGGGTGGCTAAATAAAGATATCCATAAAATGAAACTTTTGTAGTCACTAAATTGTATTAAAATACAGAAGCAGTAAAACTAGTATTTTCAAAAGCATGTTTGGTAGTCTACAAGATAATTTCATTTCTTTTGGTGGGGTAAGGAGGGGACTAGGCATTGGTCTCAGGGACCAATCCATCTACTTTTTTTGTATTTAAGTTTTTCTCATTTCTTTCTATTGAGACAAGTCTCAATAAATTGCTGAATTTCCTAGGTTCGGCTTGAACTTGCAATCTTCCTGCCTCAGCCTGCCAGCATGCTGGGATTATAGGCAAGGACCACGAGACAGTGCTCAATTCCATAAACACCGGTACTTTTGTGTAGAGGGTGAACTGGTGGTAAAGTACTTTATATTTTCCAGAGGATTTCTCTAAGCACTGAGGTAATTGTAAGTACACCCCAAGCACTGCTTAGAACATTACACAGATTACATTATATTTATGCTTGAAACTATGCCAGGAGGTGTATCATTACCCAGTTACACATCTGAGGAAACTGAGCCCCACAGCAGGTCAGTAATTCAGCGACTTTACTAGTCAATGGAGGAGCCAGGATACAAGCTAAAGTCAGCTGGACCAAAATTTGTGTTTCTCTTAATTGTGTACCCAAAGGTAATATTCATTTTCTGTCTCATATATTTTAATGTGTTCTAGGTGTCTAAAATAAACGAATATTGTTTTGGAATTAAATCAACAGAATAAGTTGCATATTAAAATACAGATAGTCAGAATGATCATTTCTAAAAACTACTTTCCCCAAAATGTGGGACCATGGCTATGATATTTAGAATGAAGAGGATGAGTACTATTAAAAGTTGTAAATTTGATTTTAGGCTTTTGTGAGCCATGTCAATTCTGGAGTTTATTCATTTAAGAGATATTTATTTAATACCTGTCTTTTATTCAATACCAGGAGCTGCATGAGGTGTTGGCATAATAGCAGAGATAATAGTGAAGTGAAGTTTTGGAAGTAAAACAAGGGTCTTTGCCTTCCGGGGTAAGGGTACATAAAGCAGAGAGCAAAGATGGTGAGACCCATCAATCTAGCCCTAAAAGTCTTGTCTGTGTATGACAAAGGATTCTTTTTTAAACTTTTCAAAAAAACTTATATGTCTGTGGATCAAAGACTCTCCACTGGAAACGCTATACAATTTTCAGCCACGACAACAATTTATACTCTTGTAATTAGATGAAATAAAGTGCTTTCACCGCACATGGGATTACTCTTGTCCATTGGAAGTTAGAGTGGTCCATCCATCTGCTTTTCTGACCTGGGGAAGACAATCATTGTAACTCTTCAGAGATGGACTATCAGGGCTCTTACCAGAAATGCAGCTCAGTGAGTTTCTATCTCTCTTAGCTCCACACCACATTTTCTGTGCCTACCACACACTTTTCCAGAACAGTCTCTGCAGTTCAGCAAGTGCGTTTCCAGTACAAGTTTATATTTTCTATAGTAGTAGAATGATACATACAATCTCACTCTTTAGTCTGTGAGCAAATCAGATTTTTGCTTGCTTGTTTTTGAGATAGTATTGTTCTGTAGTTGGGTTTGTCTCACATGTATGACCTTCTTGACTCAGTCTCCCAAGTGTTGCGATTACAGGTGGGCACCATCACACCCAGCTGTCAGAATTTTTATTAAGATGTAGAGCATTCACATCTACTTGGCTTTTACAAAAGGGTAATTATATTTCTCTTTTTCTTCAAAGCTTTTGGCCTTAGTCATAGGAAAGGCTAAGAAAGCCTATATATTTATCATGCCAAAAGTATAACACATTGTAGGGATATAGAAGAGTTCAACTGTCAACATTATGAATTCAAATAACTAGTTCCCCAAAGGGCGACACTGGGAACCTATTTGGAAAGGCAAAATTTCACCTTAGAACTGAACACATAGTTAAGTCCTTTCAGTGGAACAAAGACCAAACAGTGGAGGAACCAGAGCAACAATTGGCAAAATGGATCCTTTATGTTTGTAGATTAAATAATTTTCTTAATTTTCTAGAGTACAGTTTTGGAAGGAGGAGTACCCGAGTCTGTGAGATCAGATGTCACTGTCATGGCAATTCATCTCATTTAATAGTCACTTGATATTTTTGCAACAATAAACACTTGTTTTCTAATATCAAAAAACTGTAAACTACTCTCCTGCAGTTGCCCTCAACAGACTTTAAGATTATAAAAATAGTATATGAATCTACACTCTTCAGTATGCTAATTACTGTTTTTGTTCATACCAACAGAAAAAATAGCTTAATAACAGTAACTTAACTGGAGAAAGTCAAACTTCTCATTCATTTGAATTAATGAGTACAAATTACCTACTGATTAATTAGTGCTATAACGCACATTTCATGGATAACTGTTATGATTATGACAAAATACTTCAGAAATATACTGTACTTCAAAGTGTTTTTACAACAAAATTATTTAGTACGTGTAGTTTCTAGCAGCTTGAATCCGGGGAGGGGGAACTATTATTTTCCATTAGAGGAATGGAAATTATTCTCAGACAGATGATTTTCGGAAGGGTTCATCACTCGGAGAACCAGCATGTGGGAACGCCGGAAATGCAGATGAAATCCAGTCTCAGAAGTGTTTTCTCTAGGCGGGAGCCAAACTAAGATTTCTCTTTATTGTCTGTGACAGCCGTCCTACGATGGGAGGCATCTCGCCGCGAAACAGTTTTTAAGAAAAGCAGGACAGAACAGCTACCGAGCTGATGAAGTTCTCCAGATGAGACTCCGGAGCCGGGCGGGGAGAGGCGGGCGAGGAGAGGCGCGCGGAGCCGGGTCCGCCCCCAGGTGCGCGCGTCCCGGCCCGGCAGGGGGCGGCCGAGCAGGGCGGGTCCCGCGGCGCCGGGCGCGCGACGGGCGGGCGGGCAGCGTTTTGGGGCAGCGACCTCCGCTCGGTCTCCGGAGCCCGGGGGCTCCCGAGGTGCCACAGCCTCCCGGGCGGGAGCACCGCCGGCAGCTCGGCCCCTGCGCCCCGCTCCGGCCCCATTTTTCGCGGAGACGGGGAGGTGAGGCGGAGCCGGGGGTCGGCAGAGCCCCGTCAGGCTCCGCTGCGGCCGCGGGGAGGAAGCCGGCGGGGCCGGGCTGCGTCCTCGTCCCGGGAGAAACGCAGCCCCGCCCGGGCCGGTGGGCGTTCCTGTGCCGGCCCTGGCGCTGCCACCTCGGGTGCCCGGCGCCCGGGAGTCCTTCCCGGACGGAGGGCTGCCAGGAGACCCCCGCCCTCCCCACGCACCCCGACCCCGGTGCCGCCGCGAGGGCCTCAGTTTCCCCATGCTCTGTCCTCACCTCCTCCCACCTGAACAGCGCATTTCCTCCAAGGAACGAGAGGCGCGGGAGGAAAAGGCACCAACCGAGGTGACCTGTCGATGGGACACTGAATTTCGAGTCCGCTGCTGCAACAGCCGGACACAAAAAGCCCCTGGTGGACCTCGCGCCCCGCGGCCTCTCCGGGTCCCCAGAGGTGCCCGCAGCCCGAGGGGCTGGGACGGAGCGCGGTGTCCCCAGGAAGGGAGGACGGGAGCCCGGACCGGGCGGGGAGCGGGTGCAACTTCCCCGCGCGCTGAGACCGGGGCTCCCGCAGGGCACCGGCGGCCACACTCTCCGCCCCTCCAGCCTTCACCTCCCCCGGGGGAAAAATCCATCCATCGGTGCAAAGCAGACATTTTGATGTCATTTACTTAGCACCGCTCTGCTGGGGAGGCAGCATCTTACCCAGTCGCCTGGAGGTGTGCGCAGCGCACCGAGGATCCGGAGGCGCGAGGCTGGGCTTCTCGGTTCTCTACCGGAGCCGGTTCGCTGCCATCCGCCCAACTTCAGCACCCAGCTGGCGCGGAGAGGGAGCGGGCGAGGCGGGGGAGGGGCGGGAGGGCAGGGTGGGCGGGAGGGACAAGCGGAGCGGTGGCAGCGCGCATGCGCCTCACGGCTGGCGCAGCCCCTAGCCCCGCGCGGCCGGCGGGTTCGCTTCGCCCCGCGCGGCCCCGCGAGCCCCGCCCCGCCCCCGCCCGCCCCGTTCCCGCCCCGCGCCTCTGCTCGGCCGGGCTCTCCGGGGCCGCGAGGGTTGGAGTCCGCCGAGTCCCGCGCCCTCCGGAGGAGGAGGGAGGCGGTGAGGCTCCGTCGATTTAGCCTGCCCGCGGCCGTGTCCTGCGTGCCGGCCCGGCCGGGCGAGGCGCACTGCAGCGCCCCGCGGAAGCTGTCCTGCGTGGGGCTCGAGGAAGTGTGAAGTTAGCGCGCCTGGCTTCCCTGGGCCCGCAGTGACTCCCGCACCCGAGACGCGCCCCTTCCCTGGAGAGCAGCGGCCGCGTTCGGTCCACAGTTGTTATGCGCCTGGCAAGCCCAGGCTGGTTGCGGCTTCGGATTCAAGGGTTTTTGAGGGGGAGGCAGGGAAGCGGATGTCTTTTCCTTAAGATGCCACATCTGTGGGAAGAGGAGGGAGTTCCTGCAGGAATGATTGGGCACTTTCCTTCTAGCTAATTAAAACTGATTACTTGTAAATACATACCGTTCCCGTGGCTTGGGTTCTCTTAGATGCAAACACTGTTACTATTTCAGCTTACTGGACACTCACCACAACCACCACCACATGTCTTTTAAATACGTCTCTGGGGTTGCTCAAGCATTTCTTTTCTTTAGCTCTGTCATCCAGAGCTTTAAGTACTAAAATTCTTAAAAGTGTATTTCCTGGTGCTGGCCTGCAAACTTTTGTTTTACTGGTCTGTAATAGGAGCTGAGTACAGATGCTATGAATAAGATTTAGAAACATTTATAGCATTTGACACTGCCAGGGCGCGCAAGCACACTAGTAAGTTGCACTTTGCACTTTTTTTTTTTTTAGACAGGGTCTTGCTGGTCTTGCTTTGTAGTTCAGGCTGGCCCTGAGCTCACTATGTAGCCCAAGCAAGCCTCGAACTCAGCAGTCCTCCTGCCTCTGCCTTCCGAATAGTGGGATTACAGGCGTGAGCCACCACGTCCGGTTGCACATTTTATTTGTAAGGTTATTCAGTGCGTGTGGAGATTTACAAACATACTAATCTTGCTCCTTTCAGGTCTCTTTTTGTAAAATGTCGTAGACTAGGTGACTTATCAACAAGGGAAATGCGTTTCTCATAGTACTGAGACTGGGAAGTCTACGGTCAGGATGTAGGCAGGTTAGATGTCTTTTGAGAGCTGAACTCTTGCTTTATACCCTCCTGCCTTTTCACTGTGTCTTCATGGAATGGAATTAAGCAAGGGAGATGATCCCTGATGTGACTTCGTAAGGTACTAATCGCATTCCTAAGGGTACCTCCGCTTGATATAACTACCTTCTGACAATATTGCTACATGACTTTGGGGTTAGGATTTGGGAGGCACTTAAACATTTAGTTCATTGTACTGTTGGTCCATGATGGATAAATATAAAGTATTTTTTGAAAATAATTCAAGTAGCAGTCAACTCCATATAACATCTACATTTGTTATCTTCACATTCAGCCTCTTACAGAATTATTTTCTGCTCTAACCTACCTTTACCAAAAGAATCATAGCTAATTTTAATTGAACAATTACTTCCTTCCTGGTACTCATCTAAATTCTTTTTCTATATTTTTAAAATTCTCTCTCACAACCCTGCAAGGTAAGTACTATTAATATAATTTTAACAGGCATCTGAGAAGCAGAATTCCGGATATCCACCCCCTCCAAACCTGTTCCTCTTCAAATTGTTCCACCTAGTTACTCAATCTAAAAATGTAGAAATCATCTGTGTTTTGTCTCTTTTCATTCAACCTTGTATCCAATCAATTAGCAAGTCATGTTTTCTGCATCTCCACATTCAACTCAAACTTTATTGATGTCTACTATATACCTGTCAGTATGATTTCTAGCTTTTTTGCAACAAAAAGTAAGTGCTTTATAAAATTATTATATGTGTCAGAAATAAATTGCCGTTCATTTTGGTGGCAGGAATGCCTCTGTCTTTATTGAGAACTCAGGGCCCATTGGACTTACCATCCTTAAGCAGCTATGGTAGTCACAAAAATGGCATTTGATCATGAATATTTCCATGTCATAATGAATGTGTTTTTCAAGAAAAGAAAATCTGGGGCTAGGGATTTAGTTCAAGCGGTACCGCACCTATCTTGGAAGCACAAGGGCCTGAGTTCGATTTTAGGTACTGCAAGAGAGAGAGAGAGAGAGAGAGAGAGAGAGAGAGAGAGAGAGAGAGAAGGAAGTATGGATAGAGCAGAAGAAGCTCTGCCTCTGAAATGTATAAAATAAAATATATAGTTTTAGTATAATACCTTCACAGTAAGACAGGAGTTTACAGACAAGATATTTGCAGACTGAAGTTACTGAAAATGAACAGAGTATGAAAATATTTACAGCACACCTACTTAGGATTAGGGGTGTTTCTCATCATTAGGATAGCCGGAAGCTACTGTTGAGAAGTTGATCCCCTTTCAAAAGTTATTTCAGGAAAGAACTACATGACACCAAATTTCATTCTCTTTTCCCACACATTTGTTTATTTCAAAGCAACTGTTTTAACCCTGAAAAACAGAGGGAGTGAGAGAAATTGGTTGATAGAATTCAGAAAATCGTGGCTTCTCCAGCCTTGTAAACTTCTGCAGGATGGAGCTTCCAAAGCTAATTAGAATATGACTACTTGTGCACACTCTATAGTTTTAGTAAATGGAGCTTATCATGTTTCTTCAAACTGTTTTAATCAAACCTTTGAGATAGACTTTTCTCTGAGAACCTATTTAGATGGAAAATGCTGCAATTTCTTCATCAACTTTTGAAAATGATGAGGAAAAGGAAAAAAAGAAGCTCTGCCTCTGAAATGTATAAAATAAAATATATAGTTTTGCATTTTATATATACCCCATCTTTTTATAACTCACTAGTTACAGAAGCTCCCTTAATTAACTTGCCAGCATTCAACTTTAAAAGCTCCATGTCATCCTTTAAGACTGGCACTAGCAAATTGGTATTGGAAGGTAATTAGTTGAATCTATGGATATAAACACCTTAATGTGATCCTTATAGTTATGCTCAATTTTATATATTATTAATTTTCACAGTGGCTTTCACAATGTAGTATTGGTTTTTGAGTCATCCAAAGTACTTTAGAAAAGTGCTCATTAGAAGAACACTTCAAATTCATGTTCCATTCAGTTCTACAGATCTGCCCTATAATATTGGGCTACAATCCTCTACCTTCCCTTGGAAAAACAGAAAAATGTTTTACTTCACCTAAGTAACATTATGAAATTCAAGCACTACAGTTAGATTCATGATGAACAGAGCAAAATTCAAAAAGTTAAGGGTCAATGTTATATTTTCTTGGAAATTATGTAGTTCCTAGATGACAGTTGTGAAACAAACAGGTTTCTGACTTATTATACTTCATCCAAAGGCTGGATGAAAGTCATGACAGAGGCAGTGGTCTGATTTCACAAATGTCTGGTATTTTTGCTTTGTTTTACAGCAGAGAAAAGTTAATGGAAATTTCTCTTTGTATGAGTGTGGAGAGGAATAGTTTGCTAAAGATCTTCATTATCTAGATGCACACGGATGACTAACTTTTTAAATAGGTAAAAAAAATCAGAGGATTTAAGATAATTTTGTAAAAGTTTTATTTAAAAACTCCCTGGTTTCTTGATTTTTCTTGGACCAGTTTCAGAGTATAAGGTATGCTGATGTAGTACACGAGAATATTACCTAAATCTTTAAATATGGTTATTAGCAATATTTACCCAGTACCATGTACAGTGACCACATATTCAAGTATCATGAACTTATTCATTCACTCATCTAAAAAAACTCTTAGCTTCTTCACTGGTATCATGGGAAATAAAAATATGGAAAATATCTAAACTTGAAGATTTCTAAATCAGTTCAAATAGGTTTTACATGTGTGATGTAGTAAAAATAAGTAATACTTGAGAAAATATGGTATTTTTACTTCTGTGACTAAGGTCAGAGAAATGATGTAAAAAGAAGTGGATGTTTTAGAATGAGAGCTCTCAACTGTATAGCATAGAAATCACAAATTATCAGTGGCCTGTTTGAATGAAATTATTTTTAATAGCTTTGTAGATTTGCCATAGGAATTTAAGAAATGAGAGATTTTCAAATGTAGAATATTTAAGTAGGAAGTTACTTCTTATACTCTTGGTCTATAGCCATGGAAAAAAATATTTATTAAACACCCATAATATGCAACATATTGTGCAGCGCTATGCGAAGTCTGTGTAACATACCAGAATATATAAGGAATAACAGGGTAAGTAGCATCTGGTGTAGACACATCGCAGTCAGCCCAGTGTGACTGGCTATTCTAGTAATTTACCAAAAATTGGGACCACTTATATATGTAAGGCATTTGGGTTGAAATTTCAATATGGCATCATGATTAGTTCAGTGAGAATTAAAGTATCTGTAGGAAAACTTGATTGTTTTATCCAAAGTTTTCAGTTTAATAAAGTTACAAAGTTTTAATGTAGATTAAGACTATAGGTGGTGAGGATGGTGCTACAATCTCAGATCTCACATGGCAAACTTTTAAATCTTCAAGCCAGTTCTAATTAACTGCTAGTAGTAATGCATTGAAGAAGATTTCTGAAGCAAGTGGTACTGCATAGAACAAGATATTGAGTAAGATTCAGGTTCTAAATAAGATCTCTGGAATTAAGCATAAGTCAAGAATATCCTAATTAGTAGCAATATCTGATATACTGTTAGCACATTTGCTTAGTATTTTAAATCTTTATCTAGTTAGTTGGGGTTCAAACAATTTTAAAAAGGAAAGTCATGCACATCAGGATAATAGGTCTTGAAGAACTCTCAAACTGTTGTTTTTCTTCCAAAATTGCTAGTCAGAGAACAATGAGTTCACTTGATAAATAAGCTCGGAGCATGAAAGCTGATCTCTGAATTTATTTCTTAAGATTTGATAAATTGTCATATTGAAGACTTTGAAATTTTCTTTTTATAAAATAATTCCACAGTGGCTTCTAAATACACAAGGAAGTTTCTTTTCCCTCCTTTTTTTTCCCCTTGCTTCCTTCCCTATATTATTTACACAGATGTCCAAGGATATATGTGGTATTCTATCACTTAAAATTTAAAACTCTTGAGTCATAACCAGAATCTTCCTTATGTATAAGTGTACTTGATCTCTGTTTTTCTTAGTATTTCATTCCGTCTACTGTGTGGCTGCATCAAACACTATTTCAGGTGCTGGAGGTGATATAAAAAAAATGGACAAAACTCCTCAAAAATCTCTTTATATTCTAGTGAGGGAGACAATGGAATATTTTGTGCAAATAAGTAAACTATATATAGAGAGATAATTATAAATGCTAAGGAGAGAACTAAATCAGGAAGAGAGGAGAAGAAGGATGTGTGTGAGCTGGAAGGGGTTCTGAAATGACACCGAGTCTCAAAGAAGATCTTACTTACAAAGTAACATCCAAGTCAATATCTGAGGAAAGCAAGAGATTAAGTTAGAATTCTGGAGGCAAAGAATTTCAACAGAGGAGATTGCTACAGCAAAAGCAGTGAGGAAAAATTGTGCTTCTCACAGAAACAAAGCAGCAGTGAACAAAGGGGCAGTGTAGTTATCCCTCTTTTGCTACTATTAGTTAATACCAGAGACTGGGTAATTTATAAAGAAAAGAAGTTTGTTTGACTCATGATTTGAAAGCTGTAAGTCCAAAAGCATGGTGCCAGCATTTGTCTGGTACCTGGTGAAGGTCTTCTTGCTACATTGTAACATGGCAGGAGGTGTCATGTGGAAAGCAAAAAAGGATGTTAACTTAAGTCCTCCTTTCTCTCCTTATAAAGTTATTCACACCATCATCAGAGCTTTATCATCATGACCTTATCAGACCCTATGGCCCCTCAGAAGCCTCAGCTCCATCTGCCCTTAAAATACTCGTTTGGAGATTGAGTTTCCAGCACATGAACTTCTGGGGAGTCACTGAAATCGTTATCAGAGGGAGCAGCACAAGAGGAGGTTAAAAAAACAGAAAAGGAAAGTCCTTGTGTTTTGCTTTCTACTCTGGGTGAATGAGAGGGCTCTTGAGGAACTTTGAAAGGAACTGACCAAAAAATAAGCCACAACCTTGTTATTCTAGTAATGGAAACAAATGAAATTTAGTAAATACTAAAATGAGAAGGAGTGTTTACAAATGGATAGGTAGCATAATTTATCACGGAAGAGACGACAATGAAATAAAAATGAATCAATGTGAGAACAGAACCCACTGTGGCTACCGCCCTGAAGACAGTGGGGAAAAGCAGACAGTGACGCCATGTAGAGGGCTATGCTGTGAACTAGGTGAGGGTGATAACCGAAAGGCCCAGGGTCATCGCAGGAAGTGTGTGGAAGAGTCGTCAGACACTGGTTGTATTTTAAAGGTAGGCTTTTTGTAGGCTTCACTGACTGTCTGAATGTGTGGTATAAAAGAATCTGAGAAATCCAGAATTATTCGCCAATTTTAAGGTAGCAACAAAAACTTTCTTTAAAACTATGTGCCTGACTTCCTGCTCCGAGATCCCCACAGCTGACACTAATAAATTACTACAACAGGCTAAACCAACTATCCCCACAGGGCTCCCTCGTGTAAAAAGCAAGAGGAATTCTGGACAGAGGAAATACAGAGAGGCCTGTATGCAGAGCCTGTTGGCTGAGCCTCTAGCAGCCTCTCACACTGGTACAGCTCTGCTCTTGTATTCTGGCCCAGACCCAGTCCTTTTATCTTAATCCCATACCTCGAATGTCCACTCTTAATGTCTGGGTGCCACTGCTACTGTCTATTATTCAAGTCCTTAAGTGGAGTGAGGTCCTGTTCTACCTGCTTCCTGTTTCTGAAATCCTTGATGCCTGCCTGCCTGCCTGGTTTTCTATCAGGTCCCTTGACATGGGTACTGTTTGGTTGCCAAGACAGCTGTCTGTTGCCTGCGGTTGGACTTCAATGAAGCTGACAATTTTCCATTGTGGCCTGAACCTTTGCCCATTACCCTCTGTCACCGTGCCCTAAAGTTCTGAAGCTGTTCCCATGTGCTCAACTCTTACAAGTTCTTAAGGAGTTTCATTCATTCATGTCTGCATTAATGCACGCGGCCTAACCTTTACTGAGTGCTGACCTGGATCATCCATCTGTTGGATATTGTAGATGAAAGGTGACTATTTTGCCAACTCTTCTTGAGATCCCAAACCATTTCCCAGAGTCTAGAAGGATGTGAGTAAATAAAGGAGGCGAACACGTAAACATGTACAATCAACTGTGATAAGTGCCTCAATGTATAATCATTGGTAAAACTGGAGACATCTTCCTTCTGTAGAAAGAGCTTGTATTTGGAGAATCTGAAGCCAGAGGTTTGGTTCTCCCATTCAGTAGCTGAGTGTTGTTGGGAAGTTAATTTACCTGTGATTTCTTCATCTTTAAATAGGACTGACAACTAGGTATCTTACAAAGTTCTTTGAGTCTTAAGTAGGACAACCATGGGAAGTGCTTTGGCATTGTCTGATATGAACTAAGAATACATGTTAGTAAATCTTCATTTTTTTTTTCCTCTTCATTTTTTCCCCCAAAATGTAACTGGGGGTGGAGGGAGTTGGCATAAAAGCACAAAAATAGAAACCTGATATGAAGGAAACCTCTCAACTCAGGAAGCAGAATTCAGGCTTCTCAGGTCTCTTCTGATTTCAGTCATAGTTGGCAATTTCCCGGTTGTTTGAACTTCTCTCCCCCAAGACTCTTTAAGTCTTTTGTGAGCAGGGACTTTACTCTCTGACATTGCGGCCCACCTTCTTGCACAACATGTGTGAGTGTCTAATAAAACTTGGTTACTACTACTACCTGCAAATCAATGACAATGCTTTCTGGTGGTGATGACAATTAGATTATAATTACCTAGAGAATTAACCAGATGAAGAGGAATAAGGAAGGGTAAGACTACCTCACATACTAAAGATTGTGTTGGCAGAATGAAATGACCCGGGACCTTCCACTATGTTTGGGAAAGGTCCACTGAAGCAGGTTTCTGGAGGAAACATCCGGGTAGTACATGAAATTTTAAATTCTGAAAGGTAGGCAGGAGCCAGAAAGAAAAGCTAACTGAACAGTTTGCATGCTAACAGGAGTTTTGGCTGGATTTTCACAGTCCAGTCTTTACTTCCACTTTTCAAACTTTTCCCCTTAACAGTTGATATTCCAGGAACACCAACATGTTTTACCCCCACCCCTTACTGCAACCACTTAAAACAACACAAACGTTTGTCTCTTTCCTTACTTATGTTGTTCTCATCGCCCACAACATCTCCTTCTTATGCCAGCAACATCCCCTTTGTCTCAGCCAGCTGTTGCTCACACTGTAGCCTGAGAGTTACCATTTCCCCAAGTCTTTATGAGCTCCCTAAATCTCAGCCAGTTATTAAGCTTTACCTTGGAAGTGTGCTTATTAAGTGGTAAGAATTGTGGTAAACACTTTCCATACTTTGTATCTACCATTTGATTTAATCCTTACATCTCTGAGTATGAAACTAGTGCTGTTATAATCATTATTTAAATTGAGCAAATTGATACGCTTTTCAAGATTAGCCTATGTTTTGTAGATGAGTAAAGAAAAACATAGGCAAATTAGCAGAATTTAAAGAATGGCTGGACCATATCAGTAGATGTAGAAGCTACAATCTCTTAACACCTTTGAACTGCAAGATTTGAAAGGGACCCTGTGACCCTTCTCTGTATAGCCATATAAACCTCTACATAATATTTTACCTCAGTAGTCTTGAGAGGATCCTTGAGAGGGTATTAAATTGGAACAATTTTCTTCCTCTTTTTTTTTTCCAGTTGCAGTTGTAAAACTTCCTGTGTCAAATCCTTTTCCCATTCTTTAATGATATCTTGGGCACATTCCATGACAATCTGGTCACTTTCCATTATGAATCTCACTCTAGTACCCTTCAGAATTTTAATTTATCTTTCTCAAAACTTTTATTTTTCCCATTACAAGACAGAGTTTTGGCTCAAGGGACTTGGACTAGAGACTGGGCATGGAATACTTTGTCCTTCCCTCCCCCACTTTTCTCAGCGAGGATCCAGCTCCCACTGGGTTGAAGGAGGCCAGAGAGAAATGTAGAGAAAAGGGCAACATCCCTGAACTTGGTTATGATTCCTTCGGTGGGTGTTGTGCTTTGGAAACAGGAGCTGATGGACTGGCAATTCTGTGAATGTGTCAAGGTCAGGATCCAGCTTACGATGGGTGCTGTGTATTCTTTGAAGGCAGTGAAGGCACTGTACAGGTCCCTGATGTTGGAGATCCAGCTGCTGCCTCAGTACTTCCATAGTCCCTTTCACAACAGTTGCTGCTGGGGCTGGAAATTTGGCTTAGTGATTTCTGTGCCTGCCTCTTTTTTTTTTTAAATTTGAATCTTTATGGGTATATTATATATACACACATCACGATCATGCTCAACATTGAGAATTTGTACCAGTATATGACATGACTTAATTCTCACTTTTCCCCCTTCCCCTACACACTCTACAGGCCCCCATCCCTATATATACAAACTTTGTTTCCTTTTGTTAACCATCACATTTGTTCTTTCCTCTCATTACTCACCCCTAAAACCCATTTCCCTTTGAATATTTACTATTTCACAATGTCTATCATGCCTTCTAGAACTCATTTACATCTTGCTTCTAATACCAGAGAAAAGCTCTGATATTTACACATCTGTGACCTATTTATTTCACTTATGTCTTTAAGGTATGTCCATGTGAGTTTAAATGACTCAAAATTAACATTTTATGGCAGAGTACTACCCAATTTTATATTAAAAAAACACATTTTTTATCCAGTCTAGAATTGATGGGCATTTGGGTTGTTTCCAAGACTGAGCTATCACAAACTGAGCTACTATGAACATAAGTACACATATGTCACTATGATATGATTCTTTTAATTATCTTGTGTATATTCCTAGCAGGGAATAGCAGGGTCAAATGGGACCTCAAATCCTAGTTTTTTGAGGAATCTGAACAATAATCTCCATAGTGATTGTACCAGTCTACATTTCCACCAAGAGTGGAGAAGGGTTCCTTTTTCTTCACAGCCTCACAAGCATTTGTTGCTTGCTAATTAAGTTAATTAATTATAATCTTTATTGGTACATTGCATATACACATGTCATGATCCCACTTAATATTGGGAATTTGTACCAGTATATGATGCAATTTAATTCTCATTTTTTCCCATTCCCTTTCCCACCCAGAACCCCCCACTTCCTAAATACATACGCTTTGTTTCCCTTTTTCCATTGCCGTCACATTTTTTTCTTTAACCCTCATTATACAGCCCTCCACCACATTTCCCTTTGAACATTTTCTATTTCACAATATCCATCATACATTCTAGAACTCATTAACTTCTTCAGTTTCTCATACCAGAGAACATTTTGAAATAGCAGCCATTCTTTGTGGAGTGAGATGAAATCTCAGTGTTGTTTTCATCTGCATCTCTCGAATGACCAGTGATGTTGAACACTTCTTCATAAGCTTCTTTGCTGTTTTTACATCTTCTTCTGAAAGGGCAAGGTCCCGAGTTTGACCCGGCTACCAAATACAAAACAAAAAACAACCCCTCACTCTCACACCAGGCCCTGCCAGTAGATTCTTGCTCCTGGTGTATTCTCACTGAGTGAATGGTCCCATTGGCTGAGACTCCAGCAAATTAACTTGAACATAGATAAGTTTCATGTTGTCTATATGATCATGAGCAATTCACCCAGACTTACTATCCCAAGGGAGAGAGAGAGAGCAGGAAGCTTCCCTAGTGTCCCACTCTTGGCCCTGCCACCCATCTGGTCACTGAGGAGGAAATCCAGTCTACGTGATGGCCAGCCTGGCTACTGAAGGTGATGCTTCTCTTGTAACAGACACTGTATTTCTGTCTTGGGAAAGAATGTTATATACATATATCATTCCTGATGTTAAACTCACACTAACAAGACCACACCTTTGTATTTATTCTTTTGTGAATTAAAACGTCTGTCAGTATCACAGATATCTTTGTGAGGTCAATCATTTTCTGATTCTGGATTTGGGGTTACCTCATTGTTATACAATTAAAAATATTAAACTATATGTACATTGTATTGCTATCTGTTGTTATTGTGATAAATCATCACAAACTGGGTGGTATAACATGATGTATATTATTTTATAGTTTTATAAGTTTGGATGTTCTCGAGGTAAAAATAAACATGTTAATGGGTCTGCATTCCCTTCTGGAAACTTGAGAAGAATCCACATACTTCTCCTTCCCACTTTCTGGAAGCGACCCATATTCCCTGCCTCATGGTGCCTCTTATCTTCGAAGCCAGCAACACAGCATCTCTGCGCCTTTTGTAGGGGAAGGCGAGGGAGGGGGCTGAATCAAGAGCATTTGCTCTCAACTTCATCCCCAGCCTTCCCCCTTACAAAAACCTGGGACAGGGTCTCACTGAGTCTCCACGTGGCCCAGGCTGGGCTCACACTTGCAGTCCTGAAGTGTTGGATTCCTGGCGTGCTCCTCTGTTACTGGCTCTGGGCTTTCTTGCTCAGGGCTCTCTGGCTGTGGCTGGAAGAGATTCTCTGCTTTTCTGGATCCAGGTGATTAGTGGGGCCCACCTGGGTAATCTCCCATCAGAGCCCCTTAATTCAATCATATTTTCAGAGTCTCTTTCGCCAGTTAAGCTATATATTTACATGGTTCAAAGATTAGATGCACACATCTGAGGGTGCATTATACTACCTAGCACATGCAAATGTTTATAACATATATTTTGAATAATTAAGTTTGTTTGCTCTTGATACGAGCAGAATTAACATATATTCTCTGCAACTTGTTTT
>PVIC010023028.1:0-27022 GCA_004025085.1 Thryonomys swinderianus | reverse complement strand
TGCGGCCTATGGGATTCAAGCTTTCGAAAGGGCCCTTTCTGGCGAAGAGAGATGGGGGAGATTACAACACAGAGGGCCTAGTGAGAGAGATATTTACAGCTGATGTACCCTCGGTCTTATATATCACTGTATCTAAAGTTACATATACAAGGCATAGTAAGAGATGGAACAAGAAAAAATCATACAGGACAGACACATTTATTCCAAAGGATGATCTTGCAATTGTCAGCAAATAAGCCAAGGCTTGTACTGAAGAGAACTCTGGCCATTGCTTCTTAATCTTCCTCGAGGAAGAATAAATGCATTTAAATGCCAACAAGGTCAGGTGAGGTTAAAGATTGAAAAGGAGATCTGGACAGTAAAAGTTATTAAGTATTAACCAAGAGATTCTTGGTCATAAAAGGCAGTAAAAGAATAACATAACGCTTCATTTGGAAGTCACTATTTCTTTCCTAGAAAATGAATTGTTATAACAAGGTGTGTGGGTGGTAAAAGAATCACCAGAAGAAGAAACAAACAATTTCTGCGATCATAATCGAGAGTCTGTGCATTAGGCGATCTCGGTGTCTGAAGAAGGATAAATAATTGATAAGATTGGTTTTAAGTCAGCTATTTTTTTTTTAAACAGACACCGTTGGAAGATAATGACCATGACTGAAGTTTATTACGTTAGGTCCTGTGGTCTGTCTGGGGGATTGGCTCCGTGGAAGGATGTCTTTTTAATGAACTATCCCGGGTCTCTAAAAATCACTCACATAAAATTCAAGTCAGACAGGGCATTTCCAAATGCTGGAGATGGTGCTGACCGCCCTGGGTAGTGTTCAAATTCCGACTGGTTTCAAATTCCGATTATAACCTGTAGTGTCTTCAGAGGTGTCATTGCGATGAGGAGGAGCTTGGGGTTCCTCCAGGGTGCACAGGAATCGGGTCCGCTGGAGAACTTGGTGGGAGGTGAAGAAAAAGACCAAGTAAATGACAAAGAGCCACGTAGCCGCTCCAAGTTGGTAGCGACAAAACAGAAACAGCGATTGATCTTAAGCCCTGGAATGTTCATTATCACCAACCGTCTTTCCTGAAAATCACCAGAAGTGTGTTTCTGCACTGTGATCCACAAACTCTTTTTTTTTTTCTTTTTTTTGAGACAGGGTCTCATCTTGTAGTTCAGGCTGGCCCTGAGCTCACTAGGTAGCCCAGGCAAGCCTTGAACTTAGCAATCCTCCTGCCTCTGCCTCCTGAGTGCTGGGATGACAGGCGTGAGCCACCACGCCCAGCACTGTGGTACGTGGTATTGATTGCTGATGTGCGTGAGTCTCCATGCCCAGCATTGTATGTGGTTACCAGGATCGAACTCAGGACCTTGCGCTTGCAAGGCAGGCACTGGAACCACTGAGCTAAATCTCCGGTCCCACAAACTCTTAAGATAAAAACTGTTAGTGTCCTTCTACCTAGAAAGATTCAACTTAAAGAGATGTGATACAGCTGACTACACTGGAACAGGCAGCAGTGGTTTTAATGGAAGTAAGTCCATAATTTGCCAAAGAATGCCTTTTTATACTGTATGTCTCTGTAAGGTAAGGTCTCCTCAATGACTCTCTCAATTCAAGAAAGCTCCAAAGCATGTGTTTATTATTTTCATATTTTATTGCTCTCTTTGCTTTCGTTACTGCTGGAAGGATGAAGTGTGTTGCTTTGTGAGACATCACTGAGATCAAATACAAAGTGTGATCGTGGGGTGGGGTGTATAAAACGTACCAATAAAGAATTCAGTTAGAAAAAGTGCATGTACAAAGAAGGCAGCAGGTGTTGGAGCTGTCAAATCAAATAACACATACATGCATGCACACACACACGTGCATACATGCATGCACTGTGATTTTTTCCTTGAACCATTGGGTTTCCATTGATTCCCTCCTGAGTACAGGCATTTGACAAAGTACGGGATGAACCAAAAAAAAAAAAACTATTAATAATGTAATAGCCAGCTATGGCGAAGTACATCTGTAATCCCAGCACTCAGGGAGGCTGAGGCAACAGGACAGGAGATTTAAGCCCAGACCAGGCCATGCAGGGTCTTAATGAGAACACGTCTCTACAAATGAAAAAGGCCTGCGAAATAGTTCAGTGTGAACCCCCGGGTTCCACCGCTAAGACCACCCAAAAGCACAAATCGTTAAAAACAAGAACACACGTTAGTAAAGATATAAAGTGTAGGGAATCCTTCTGTGCTGTGGGTAGGAATATAAAATAGGGCAGCTGTGATGGAAAACAGTACGGAAGCTCCTATAAAGAATACAAAGGGAGGGGCCGGAGGGTTAGCTCAGTGGTTCTGGCACCTGCCTCGCAAGGGCAAGGACCTCAGTTCGATCCCCGGTAACCACATAGAATGCTGGGCATGGAGTCACGCCCACCAACAATCAACACCGCATACCACAGTGCCGGACGTGGTGGCTCACGCCTGTCATCCCAGCACTCGGGAGGCAGAGGCAGGAGGGTTGCTGAGTTCGTGGCGGCTTGCCTGGGCACCATAGTGAGCTCAGGGCCAGCCTGAACTACAAAGCGAGACCCTGGCTCAAAAAGCAAAAAAAAAGAA
Organism: Thryonomys swinderianus; assembly: GCA_004025085.1. Classification (NCBI taxonomy): domain Eukaryota; kingdom Metazoa; phylum Chordata; class Mammalia; order Rodentia; family Thryonomyidae; genus Thryonomys; species Thryonomys swinderianus. The sequence continues at coordinate 24,432 of PVIC010023028.1, read as the reverse complement.
AAAAAAAGAATACAAAGGGAAAAGCGGTAATCTGAAGTAGCACCAAACACGCCACTTCTGGGTATGTTTCTAAAGGAGATGAAATCAGGGCATTGAAAAGGTGTCTCACCAGGCGTGGGTGGCATATGCCTGTTACTCCAGCACTCTGAGAGGCTGAAGCAGGAGCATCTCTCTTGCAAGCCATGCCTTGGGCCGCTTAGCAATTCACCAAGACTTGTCTTCGAGGCAAAAATAAAGGGCTGATGTTGTAGCTCCACGCGGAGGCCCCGGGTTTAGCACCAACGGCGAAGACATAGAAGTAACTTGAACAGGCACAGACGTGTGAATGGATAAAGAAAAGTTGGTTCACGGGCAGCGGAAGAGTATTCTGTCTTACAAAGAAGGAAATCTGGGTGTAGAGATAATAGGCAAGAACCGGGAAGGTTCTCTGTTCAGTAAAACAAACCAAAGGCTGGGGCCAGTGACAGTTTACATGCAGAATCTAATAAATACTGTAAAAACAAACAAACAAACAAAAGCCAAACTCATCCACGTAGAAAGTAGACGGGTCACAGGGGCTGGGTACAAAGACATGTTGGAGAGGTGACGATATCAAGCTTTCAGTTACACAGAGCAATAAGTGGAAAAGATTTAGTTTTAGTTAATGACGATGAATTGCCTGTCCCTTAGTTGATATTACTGGTACACTTTACACATCCATTGCAATCAGTTCAACATGGAGAATTTGTACCTGTCTGTGGCACATCTTGATGCTCATTTTCCCCCCATTCTTCTGTCCTCCTTACCTCCTATATACATAAGCTTTGTTTTTGACTTATATATTTGACAAATGCTCAGAGAGTAAGTTTTACTATTTATTTTGTTGTGGTACCAGGGATTGAACTCAGGACCTTGTGCTTTAGACTATCCAAACAATCCGTGTGTGTGTGTGTGTGTGTGTGTGTGTGAATGTGTAATTACTGCTGTTGACTTGCTTGATAATTTAAATCTCACATAACCGAGAACTTCAGCCTAATAAAGAATCTTGGATGTTGACTGTCTGGCCCCTCAGCGTTCATGATTAGAAAAGTGAGTAGTACCACGCTTTTAGCTCACCCAACTGGCACCCGGAGCAGGCAGGCTGTCAAGAACATTTTCCTAGAGTTTGCCAAGAGCTGGCCACATCCAGCAGAATTAGCAGAAGAAGGGTGAATTCTGAGTGTTTTATATATATATATATATATATATATATATATATATATATATATATATATATATATATATATATATATATTTTTTTTTTTTTTTTTTTTTTCCCCCTTGACCATAAACGCGGCCAACTATTCAAGACTGTGGCACAAAAAAACAATCTCTGAAACCCAAAGAACTGATCTCCTCGGCTTGGTCTACAGAGTTGTACAGTAAAATAATATTTCAATCATGTGCTTCTTTCAACAACAGATAGTGCTCTTGGCTTCTGAAGCCCGATGATAACACACTTGTTATTCCATGGAGTGGAACAAGGATGTGGTGCATGGTGTGTGTGTGTGTGTGTGTGTGTGTGTGTGTGTGTATGTGTGTGTGTGAGTCCACAGTGCAGACACCTGAAGCAGAACTTGAACACTCTCACTCAATCCAGGGCCAAAGAGAAATAACTGAAATCCATTGTGGAGACTATCATGTTTAATGGACAGCTATATCATGATGCATCAAAGTATGTGCCAGCTGGGTGTTCATTTGTGCGGTAGTGTTGGCATTGGCTGGATAGCTTTTCTCAGTGCCCTGAATGAAGGTGCAGTTTCTGACCGTCCGCTCTGGCACACAGTGACTTAACTTTTAGCTCCCTCAGCTCCTAAATGCCTACTCTGCAGCAAGGCTTAAAATACATGGCCTTTGAGACTCGATTCTTTTCTAGGAGAAATTCGATGAGTGAGACAGAGAAAGGAGAAGTGTAATGAGTAATGAGTCCTTCGTACAGGGGTCTCCTTGCAAAGTGCATGGGCTCAGGTCCTAAGCAATTGCAGGCCGTACCGCAGAGTTGACCGGGGAAGAGGGAGGTCGTAATTGTGGGTACCACACCCAGACTAACCTCTCCTATTGGGGTAGACTGGCAAAATAATTGCCCAGTGCCTCAGCCTGCTTCTTCCCTAGTACAGATAATGGATCATGGCGGTGACTATTCAGGGTGCTGTGCACTTTGTAGCTGCAGATTTGCTTATTCCACGCTGATGCACTGAAGCCTGCTAGGAGCTCCCTGTCGGGAGGCTGGAAAGAGGTCGTGCTTGTGAATCTCCTGTGCCAGGAATCTGTCTGCAACTATTAGGAGGGCTTAAATAAGCATGCAGAGGTCTCACACAGCTGGACGTTTTTGGACTACCGCTCTTGCTTGTTTGCTTCTGTGTCAGGCACTTTTTTTTTTTTTTCCTTGCAGTAATTTATGCATTTGGCTCCAGCTGGCTTGCGTTTCTCCTGCGATGACTTTTAGCGGGTAAAATTCTTTTAAGTTTTAAGGAACGAAAGCGAAGCGGTAGGCCACACAATCTTGGGCTTCAAGTTAGGTGTCAAAGCCACAGTGATTCAAATAGCATGCTGCTAGCACCAAACAGACGTGCGGATCCGTGGAACAACACGGAAGATGCAAACGCAACCCCAGGCCCGTTCGGCCTTTGACAAAGCGACTAACAACATACGCTCGGGGAAAGAGAGCGTCTTTCCTACATGATGCCAGGGCAACTGCCAGGCACAAGTAGAAGATTGAACGTAGACCGTGTCTCCCACCATGTACTCACCTGAAACCAGATCGGATCCAGGAAGTAAATTGTTCAACAGCCACGTTTCACCTGCTGGAAATAAAACAGGCAAAACTCTTGAAGACAGAGACAGTGGCAAGGCTTCTCTGTACAGGCCCCAGGTTCTGTATATCAAGGGTCAACTAATATGTATTTATTTCACTTGTAAGTATGTCCTCAAGGTATATCCACTTGAGTATAAATGACTCAAAATTGTCATTCTTTATGGCTGAGTATGTATAAATACCATATCTTTTTTTCCTAGTATGAAATACTGAAGGGGTAAATGAAGGCCAAAAACGTGTGACAGGTAACGTGAAATAGGAACAAGGGAATAGCGACAAGGTGGGTAGGGCCAAGTAAAGAAGGGAAGAAAAAAAAAAATCTGAGAGTAAAAAAGGAAACATTTGATGTATAAAGGGGATGGTGATCATAGGGAGGGCAGGAGATGCAGAAAAAAATTAGAAAAAAAGATGTGTCATGTACAGGTACAGATTCTCAATGTTGAATATGATCACAATGTATGTATAAAATGTACCCATAAAGCAATTCTTTTTTTTTAACTTCTTTATTGGTGCATTTTATATACAGCTCACAATCACACTCCACATTGGGGAATTTGTACCAGTACATGACACGAGTTAACTCTCACTTTTACCCATATCCCTATCCACCCCACAACCCTCCACCCCTATATACACCTACTTTCTTTTTCTTTTCAAACCATATTTATTTTTTCCCTTCATGACTTTCCCCTACCACGTTCCCTTCGAATATTTCCTATTTCATAAACTCTATCATACATTCTAGAACTCACTTACATCTATAGGTTCTGTTGAGCATTTCTTCATATGCTTCTTGTACATAGGTTACAGATATGTAAATGCTTTATCTTTTCTCTGCAATAAAGCCAATTCTTAAAAAAAAAAAAAAGGATCATATTAAGTTAAAAAGCTTCTGCACATCAGCCAGAGATTTAACTCAGTGGTTCCGGTGCCTGCCTCGCAAGTGCAAGGTCCTGAGTTCGATCCCCGGTAACCATATACTATGTTGGGCGTGGTGACTCACGCCCACCAGCCATCAATACCACATATACCACAGTGCCGGGTGTGGTGGCTCACGCCTGTCATCCCAGCACTCCGGAGGCAGAGGCAGGAGGATTGCTGAGTTCGAGGCTTGCCTGGGCTCCATAGTGAGCTCAGGGCCAGCCTGAACTACAAAGCGAGACTCTGTCTCAAAAAAAAAAAAAAAAAAAAAAGCTTCTGCACAGCAAAGAAAATAGCCAACAGGATGAAGAAGCAGCCTCCATGGCTGGAAAAAAATTATCAGTTATTCCCCAGAGAGAGGACTAAAATCCAGGATATATAAAGAGCTACAAAAAAATTAGACCTCCCCAAAATACAAAACCCAGTCATGAAGTGAGCAACTGAAATAAATAGATATTTCTCAGAAGAAATCCAACTGCCCAGTAAACACAAGGGAAACCGTTCAGTATCTCTGTATCAGTGTGTGCTTACTAGACGAATAGAAGTAACATACGACATATAAATATGTAAGAGTTGACAACGTGGGTTTATAGTGGCCTTCCTTCTTCTTTGCAGTTTTTATTCCGTTCATGCAACAAGCCTATTGGCTGGTGTCAAACCAGGGCGGGTCTTCCGTGTTTTGGAAATCCCTGAAGCCACACCCAGATCTAGGTCAAGCCAATCAGTGGGGCGTTTTTCACTCATGTTGACACAACAGTTAATGATCCCACTGGCCGTTAGAGAAATACATTTAAAGCAACCTGGATTTTATCTTACTTCAGAAAGAATGGCCATTCACTAAGAAGCCAAATAATAACAAAGGCTGGTGAGGACTTTGGGGAAAAGAAGCTCTTCTACATTGTTGGCAGGACTGTCAACTAGTCCAACCATTATTATAATCAGTATGCAGAGTCCTAAAAACATGAACGCTGGGCAATTCATTCAATCTAGCTATTTCCCTTTTAGGTATTTTCCTGAAAGAGTCATTACCTTGTGGTGGTCCACATACGTCTGTGTTTATAGAAGCACATTTCACAGTAGCTAAATCCTGGAGTTGCTCTATGTGTCCATGAACAGATAAAGAAAATTTTTATATAATGAAGTAGTACGCTGCCCTGCAGAAAGATCAGTCTGAGTGTTTTATAACAGAATGGATGGATCTTTGAACCACCATTTTAAGCGAAATATATCAGATACACAAGCTTAATTATCATGTAGTTTCTATTATGAGGAACCAAAAATATAAATACAGAGCAAAATCAAAAACAACTGGTAGGATATATGGAGATAGACATTTTGCAAAAGGGAAAGAAAGAAAGATGAGGGAAGGGAGAAGGGAATTAAAAAGATATGTGGTTGGGGCCGGAGGGTTAGCTCAGTGGTTCCGGCGCCTGCCTCGCAAGCGCAAGGTCCTGAGTTCGATCCCCGGTAACCACATAGAATGCTGGGCGTGGAGACTCACGTCCACCAACAATCAACGCCGCATACCACAATGCCGGACGTGGTGGCTCACACCTGTCATCCCAGCACTCGGGAGGCAGAGACGGGAGGATTGCTGAGTTCGCGGCGGCTTGCCTGGGCACCATAGTGAGCTCAGGGCCAGCCTGAACTACAAAGCAAGACCCTGTCTCCAAAAAGCAAAAAAAAAAAAAAAAAAAAAAAAAAAGATATGTGGTTTTTAAGTAAAACAGAGTATTACTCTGCCATAAAGAATGATGTTTCATTCATTTATGTGCAAATAGATACACTAAAAAGTGAAATAAATAGAGCACACATATATAAATACTGTATCTTTTGTCTCTGGTATGAGAACCTGTAGATGTAAATGAGTTTTAGAATGCATGGTAAATTTTGAATAGGAAATATTCAAAGGAAATGTGGTGGGGGAATGTAATAAGGGGAGAGAATAAGTATGATTTGGAAAAAAAGAAATCGCATGTATATAAGAGGTGGGGGGCTGTGGGGTGGGTAGGTATACAGGTAAAAATGAGAATTAACTTCTGTCATATACTGGTACACATTCCCCAATGTTGAATGTGATTTTGAACTGCATATAAAATGCACCAATAAAAAATTCAATAAAAAAAGATATTACGATGTGTCATGTATACAGAACAGTACCCCATGAGGCATACACGGTCATTATATACCACAAACACATACAAAAAAAAATTGAAAAAAAAATCATAAGAAAAAAATTCTTTCCAGTCCTTCTAGAATGCATGATTGATACTGTGAAATAGTAAATATTCAAAGGGTAATGGGGCTTAGGGGTAAATAACGAAGAAAGAAAAAAAAAGGATGTTAAAAAAGGATTAATGCTGGTGTATATAGGGGCGGGGGGGGAGGTAGGGTGGGAAGGAGAGGGGGAAAAAAGAGAATTAAATTGTGTCATATACTGGTACAAATTCTCAACATGGAGTGTAATTATGATGTGTATATATAATGTACCAATAAAATGTAAAAAAAATAAAGTGAAATGGTTTGGTGAAAAAAAAAAAAAGAAAGTCAAGCGAGGAGAGTATTATTTCTTTTGCAGCGCTTCAGTTCTTAGGAAGAGAGGTTGTTGTGAGATACCACATTAAGATCTGCGCCCTTTCCTAACTCCTGGGACTTGAGATCATGAGATCTGTCAGTACGCACGTTCTTGGGAGGAGTTCTTAAATATGCAATAAATGGATTGCTATTTTAATAGAACCGGAAGTTCTCCCTGACAGCTGAGCATGCACTCAACAGGAAATAATTGTTGCAGGCTCCGTCTACGGGTCCTGCCAGGGGGGCAGGTTTGGGGTAGATCTGAGACGCAGACCCAGTTCAAGGTGTAGGTGAGATTTGTGTTCGCCGGTGTGCTCTTTTTTCTCATCCGTGAGATCACTGCAAGTGGGCTGTTTGGGAGTTCTCCAATAATGGAACTTTCCCAAGATCCAGAGAGCTCCATTTGGAAATGCAAATGAAGAATGTAATAAAATTCCCCAGTAGTGATGATTTCTAACTTGGCAGGTTCATCAATATTTATAAAGTCAGATTATAGTCATTTACACATGATGTAATCATCATTTGCAGCTATCTTCTGTGAGTTAATTGTAAAGTTTAAATGCATGCGGTAGTCATGATGTTTTGATATTTAATTGTCTGTTACCTGGGTCTAAATGCCAGAGTTAGGGTTGCAGTGAAAAATGAATATTGAAATAATCAGCTTCATTTATTTCATTTTATATTCATACTTTATGGAGTAAGTTAATTGAAAGTGTGTGCAGTGGACATATTTCACAATTTAGATATGTAAGTTGAAATATAACTTTAAAAAGCATTTTGCTAAAGCAACGTTGAATATGCAGTTTGGAGATGTTGAAAATCTTGACATTTAAGTCTCCACTGAAGGTTCTGAACATGCCAGGCATGACCATTAATAATGTTTTAAAAGTTTAGTAGAATAATAAAACTGGGCTGAGGAACTTTCCATGTGCTTTCTTATGAACCTCACATAAATGAGGAGTATGTTTTCAATACAATTTATACGGGACAGAAGAGGGGACATATTTGTGTCTGTAGGGCTTGTGTTTAGCACACACAATGGGTAACCAGTACTGATTTTTGTTAAGTATATAAGTGAAACATGTTTAATCATTAAACAATGAAATTTATGATCAGAGGCAAATAACCGTATTAACCCTTCCCATCAAGAGAGACAGAGAATTTCTGTAATTATCTCTCTTCATTCTAGACACTGACTTATCTGACTTATTGCTTCATACGTGTTGAGAAGACACCATTAAGTTTGGTTGCATTGGGCCAGAGATTTAGCTCAGTGGTTCCGGCGCCTGCCTCACAAGTGCAAGGTCCTGAGTTCGATCCCCAGTAATCACATTCAGTGCTGGGTGTGGTGACTCACGCCCACCAGCAATCAATACCACATACCGCAGTGCCGGGCCTGGTGGCTCAGGGCTGTCATCCCAGCACTCGGGAGGCAGAGGCAGGAGGATTGCTGAGTTACAGGCTGCCTGGGTTCCATAGTGAGCTCAGAGCCAGCCTGAACTACAAAGCGAGACCCTGTCTAAAAAAAAAAAAAAAAATTAGTTGAATTTAGTCCTTAGTTGATTTTTTTTTTTTTTTTTGAGACAGGGTCTCGCTTTGTAGTTCAGGCTGGGCCTGAGCTCACTATGTAGCCTAGGCAAGCCTCAAACTCAGCAATCCTCCTGCCTCTGCCTCCCGAGTGCTGGGATGACAGGCGTGAGTCATCACGCCTGGCACTGTGGGATGTGGTTACTAAGACTGAACTCAGGAGCCAGAGCTTGCTATGCAGGTGCTAGAACTGCTGAGCTAAATCTCTGGCCCTCTTTGGTATCTTATACTATAGATATTTGAAGATAGTGAGTAATAAATAATTTGAGTAAAGAATTCTTTAGAATGGTAAGAAATTAAAAAAAAAAAAAAAAACACTAAAAGGGCCGGAGATTTAGCTCAGTGGTTCTGGTGCCTGCCTCGCAAGCGCAAGGTCCTGAGTTTGATCCCGCTAACTACGTACAATGCTGGGTGTGGTGACTCACGCCCACCAGCAACCAATACCACATACCACAGTGCCGGGCGTGGGGGCTCATGCCTGTCATCCCAGCACTCGGGAGGCAGAGGCAGGAGGATTGCTGAGTTACAGGCTGCCTGGGTTCCATAGTGAGCTCAGAACCAGCCTGAACTACAAAGCGAGACCCTGTCTCAAAAAACAAAAAACACTAAAAGATAAGAGCAGATGTTTCAGTTCATTTACTATGACTACAATCCCACAGACTGGGGCAGTTGCAAGAAAAGAAGTCTACTCTGGCTCACAGACCAGCCCTGAGCTCAGTGGGGCCGTCTGGAGATGGGGCACAATGCAAGCTGGCACGGCAGTGGCAGAACCCAAAATGGGCACAGGACATCACTGGCTGAGGTACGGAGAAAGCTCCAGAGACCCACCCCAAGTGGTTTTCGCTTCTGCTCCACTTTCAAGATGACCCATTAATCCATTAATCAGAGGAGGAGACTAACCCATGTGTGAAAGTACAGTCCCAATGACCTCTTGAAATTCTTAAGTGGTCCCTTTATATTTAATGTCTTGCAATAGCTATTAAATTTCCCCAAGAATTTTGGAGAAGGAAGTGTACATCCAAAACATGGGGGGGGGGGGGTAGAATACATGAACTTAAAAATGATGAAGGTGTCACACAAAGTTTGGTCCCGAGGTTTTGGCTAAAAATGAATATAAACAAACAAAAGAATGAATGAATGAATAAAAAGAAATCTCTATGCATGCAGCCATCCATCTATCATCTCTTGCACTTACTTATGTTGATTCGTATAATGCTCTTTTTTTAAAAAATTGAATCTTTATTGGAACATTGAATATACACATCATGATCAGTCTCAAAATTGAGAATTTGTATCAGTATATGACACGACTTAATTTTCATTGTTTCCTCTTCTCCTGTGCACCCTACAACCTCCCGCCCCTACATACCTAAGTTCATTTCCTTTTCTTTTAACTCTCACATTTCTTCTTTTCCTTCATTATTGACCCCTAAACCCCATTTCCCTTTGAATATTTACTATTTCCCAAGATCAGTCGTGCATTCTAGAACTCATTTACACCTTCAGTTTCTCATGTCAGAGAAAAGATAATCTGTGACCTATTTATTTCCCTTATGAGTACGTCCTTAAGGTACGTCCATTTGGGTATAACTGACTCAAAGTTATCATTTTTTTTGTGGCAGAGTGATACACCAGCTCCTAATCATTCTGTAAGGATTAGAAAAGAATTCTCTGCCTAGGAGGAAGCCTGGAAAATTAGATTTTTGTTTAATATGACGTAGTAGATATTAAGTTACTCGAATGATTGAGTCCCTGGCCCAGGATGACGGTCTGCTAATGACACAGATAGGACTCACTCAGGACGGAAGCTTTCAAAGCACAAACCAAGGAGGCTTCCTGTCTGTTTCTTTGTTCCTTAAGAAAGCATTTGGGGAGGAATTACCAAATGTCGTATTTGAACCTCTGCTCCTTAACTTCCTGTAAGAAACTTTTCACAAACAATAGGATAGGTTTCCTTTTTTTTTTTTTTTTTTTGAGACAGGGTCTCGCTTTGTAGTTCAGGCTGGCCCTGAGCTCACTACGGAGCCCAGGCAAGCCTGGAACTCAGCAACCCTCCTGCCTCTGCCTCCCGAGTGCTGGGATGACAGGCGTGAGCCACCACGCCCGGCTAGGTTTCCATTTTTGATCGTTCAGTCTTCCTGAGCTGTTATAATGAAGTTTACACTCACAAACACGGCTCTCTGCATCAGGACTGGTTTCCTTTGCCTGAATCCGGGCCCCATCCGACGACGTGTGGTGTTGTTGTCTTTTCTAACGGACGCTGAGATTATCAAAGGGACTGTGGCCTCATGACCTCTTCACCTTCTGAAGTCTTCACCTTCTTGCAACCTCTGCTTGGCGTCGAGAATTTCAACATGATTTTGTCCGGCAGAGGGAGCGGCACACTGACACATGATCTATAGCTCGTGGCTTCCGCTTTTCCTCTGCAAGAGCCACACTGATGAAACCGAATTATTCTGGATAAAGGAAATTCTTGACTCTGTGGGCTGGAGCGAAGTGAGATTCCATTCCTTCTAGTGGTGGATGTTTTCCTTTTAACCCGTACGGAACTGACCCGCTGGGTATACATCCATGGGTTCTTCCCACCAGAGGACCAAAATAGCAGGAAAAATACATTGCACCTGTATTTCAAATGGACAGACTCAAAGAATTAAAATCCAGAACCTCTGGGGGGGGGCAGAGATTAAGTTCAGTGGTTCTGGCTCCTGCTTAGCAAGCACAAGGTCCCTGGTTGGATTCCCGGGTGTGGTGGCTCACGCCTGTGATCCCAGCACTCGGGAGGCAGAGGCAGGAGGGCCGCTGAGTTCCAGGTTTGCCTGGGCTACATAGTGAGCTCGGGGCTAGCCTGGTCTAGGAAGCGAGACCCTGTCTCATATGTGATGTTCTACTGGGAAGCTGAAACCTTAAATCGGCAGACGGAAGACAGTTCACAAGCTTTACTTCAGACCTGTTTTGATTGCACTAAAGAAATAATTACCTCTCTTTCTCCAGGGCATGGCCAGAGGCCTTTCATCTAGAAATCTACACTACCGGGCTATCTTTGAGACCTCCAAAAAGCATGAGAAGACCATGTCTTTCGTTCTACCACTGCGCCTATGCGGAGTGTCCACCGCTCAGAAGAAGAAGCGCCACACAACTAGGAAAGATGAGGAACCCACTTCTTGGAAACAAACAGGTCACAGTTAAGAAAGAAAAGAAAGTTCCCGTCGCTAATTACCATCAAGATCCACTGAACCAGAGGGGTCGCGGCTGAAAGACTTCTCCTGTCGTCCCTCAGGCGCCTTGGCCACGATGGAAGAGAAGAAGAAGACCTGGACTGTGTTACACTACCCAGTACGTAGATCTTCAGATCCCCCATGGGGACCCACGCTGACCGTTTAAAGGGAGGTTGTCAGGGTTTGATGACCGTAAAGCTGTTGCGATGTGACGTTGTCGCCACAGAGACCCAAAGGTCCTCAGTGTGTGTAGCTGCGGAGAGGGAGGCATGCTGGGAGGCGGACGCGGGGCCATCTCCTCTGGATTCCCGTGTGGTCTTTCCTGAAAGCTACCCAAGGGCTACTTCCACTGCAATAAAACTGACGCATTGTGGCCTTTGCCAGCAGGATGGGCCACGCTACACAACACACACACACACACACACACACACACACACACACACACACAGAGGTGCGTCCTTGGGGTCAATCAAGCAATGTCTACCAGGTTCCCCCGGAGGCTGTGCCTGGATCCTGACTGCAAATCTGAGCCCCTCCTAAAGCGCAGGGATCCTGTGTTTCTGTCCGAGGACACCAGTGCCTGCACGGTGTCATCTCGGGGTCACGATGGCACAAATAATCCCGGGAAAACGAATGCTATTTGTCTGACGATCGCACTCGCATCGCATCTTGGCAAATGCGTTGGAGAATTCCCTTCCGTGAGAAGCTGTTGTTGGGCACTGTCATATTAATCGGTGCCATTTAAAGTGTAGCTAAATAATTACATACAGTATATCATTTTTTTTTTTTTTGAGACAGGGTCTCGCTTTGTAGTTCAGGCTGGCCCTGAGCTCACTATGTAGCCCAGGCAAGCCTTGAACTCAGCAATCCTCCTGTCTCTGCCTCCCGAGTGCTGGGATGACAGGCTCACACACCATGCCGGGCACTGTGGTGTGTGGTATTGATGGCTGGTGGGTGTGAGTCTCCACGCCCAGCATTGTATGTGGTTTCCGGGAATTGAACTCAGGACCTTGCGCTTGCGAGGCAGGCACCAGAACCACTGAGCTAACCCTCCGGCCCAACATACAGTATATCTTAATTCAACTCTTGATTAATGGCCATTCAACTTCAGTTTTTGTGTGTGTGTGTGTGGAAACTGTGTTTCGTAATTTAATATTAAATTATTGATGATATGTCCCGATATACTAATATACCAGGAAATGACCATATTTTATAAAGATATATTCCCACTTTCTGTGTCTGTATTTTTGGAATATCTTACTTCAGGCTCTTATGTTCCTTAGTCTTTGTAAGGATTGGGAAAAACTCAGAATGCTGTACATTAACATCATTATTCAGAGATTCCTACAAATTTCCCATTTTTAAAGAAAAAACCCAGTGTCCTTAAAGTAGATTTACTGAAATTTAAACAGTACTCGATGATGTGAACACTTAGTGAAATAAGGTGTTTGCCTTATTAATTCCTTCGTATGTAGAACTGATAAAAAGTGCAGAGCAAGAAATCTTTCTATTCTAGTCTGCATCAAAGGCTATCATCTGTGCTGCAAAGAAATAGATTCCTGCAGAAATGAAAAGGACAAGAATTGGAAAGAGAAAATACAGTCTGTAGACAAAAAGAATAGGACCAATCATTATCAAATATGAATATTTATGAAATTGGCCTATCGCAATATAAATACAGAATTTATATTCTATTTAAATTCATGAAAAGCAAACAAAAATTTCTAATTACTTTTTCGTTGATAAAGTAGATAGATTCCAGTTGCTACTCTGCAAATGTTTATCCTGCAAAATTCACCAGTCGGAACGCTAATTGCCAGTTATATGTGGATGGTACTTGAAGGCCGGAACTTAGGGAGATGGCTGGGCTCACAAAGGCTTTGCCATGCTTGAGCACGCTAATCCATTCGTGAGTTCACGGCCTGAGCATTTAATGTTTTTCCAAAGGAGTGGCTTCAGGATAAAAGCCAGCTCTCCGCCACACACTTGGCACTGCTTGCTGTATGATCCCGTGGGCTTCCTTGGGACCCCCAGAAAAGTCCTCACACTTCTGCTACTGTGGCCACTTCACCTGTGACTCCCAAGCTCTGAGAAATGCATTTCTTTTTCTCTGAGATTGCCCATTATCCAACCGGCTGTGATGGTTCCAGAAAAAGGAGATGCTGTTAATAAATACAGTTTAAAACCATGCAAGAAATATATGGAGAAACACAAGAAGGAAACATTGAATACACTCTATGATCAATTAATTAAAAGTGTTGGTTCACAGATGGGCGAATTCATCATTGCAAAAGAAACAGCGTATTGATCCAGCTACGTGCAGAGAAGATTGATATATTACAGAGGCAAACTCAAAGATGCTCAGCGAAGATTGGCCTCATCAGTTAATGAGCTGTGACAATTGGTAATCAATGGAAGAATAAGGAAACCTTATTTAGCTATCAGATCTTTAAGAATCCTCTGCTAATAAAGATGTGAAAATAAGAGACGAAACAGCAAGAACCTTCATATGGGGATATAATATAATCTTTCCCTGGGTGGGAAAAACATTTTTTTTTTTACAGATACAAAAGCATAAACTATATATTAGAAAATTCATAGATTCAACCACATTAAAATTAATAGCGGTTTATAAAAGCACCGCAAAGTGAGAGGCGAAACACCAACACTATCAATTATAATAGGCAAGTATCTAAGACATTTCGATGGGCTTGTTTATATCACGAGGAGAAAGATAAAGTAATGTAAAAATAGGCAAAACAACACTTCCTAGAAAGAAGAAAACAGGATTATTTCATTCTCATGTGACCAAGTGCTCAGAACAACCACAGTCCTACCCCCTCTTAGTATCCACCTTTTCATTGCTGGGGCCAAAGAACTCACATCTGAAACTTACAGGATGAGAGGTTTACTTTGGCTTATGGCCACAGAGGAATCAGTCCATGGTTTGCAGGCCCCAAGGTAGAACCACCCTGGTAGAAGGGCACAGGGGTAGAAAGATGTTCACCTTCTGGCTTCTAGGAAGTAGAGAGAGAAGGAGAGCAGGAGATAAAGGCTATGGGTAAAACACAAGCCTTCAAAGAGATGTCCCCAGGCACCTACTTCCTTCAGCTCGGTCCTCTTCTACTATGCCATTGACCTATCATTTTACCAATGGATCAATACATTCATCAGTGCTCTTCTAATCCAATCACCTCGGCAGTAGCCACCTCTGAACACTGGTGCCCTGGGGAGCCAATAAGTCATCAATGCCTGAGTCTTTGGGAATTCTTCCTACTGAAACCATCATGCCACAGTCTGAATATCGTGGATAGCAGGCAGCTGAGCTTCCGTTGGCATCCCTGCGTGGAACTGGTCAGTTTGGGTCCAAACTGGTCCAACCACCTTAAGCAGCAGTGTGTTTCTCCAGCTTGTAAGCTGTGCAGTTCTACGGTCAGAAGCTGGAGTGTCGCAGAAAAACCCCCTTCATCAATGCTAGCAGGTGTGTAAAACAGAAAGACACGATACAGAGAGTTTACGTCAGTATTGTTTATTGTTGCGGAAACGTGGGAAAACCAAGATGGCCATCGACTGAGAACGAGACGAACAAAACACCCTCAAAGCCCCTGGGAGGGCTGGGGATTTAGCTCAAGTGGTACCGTGCCAACCCTGGACCCACAAGGGCCTGAGTTCAATTCCCAGTACTGTAAAAAAAAAAAAAAAAAAAAAAGCCCATGGGAGCGTGTTTTATACCCATGAATGTGAACCATCACTATATGAACAAGACGGATGACTCTGAGACAGCCAAGCGCGGAGAGAAAAATCATAGACACCAAACATAATAAGATATTCTCACGAAACTCAAAGGAAGGAAATATATTCTTGCTGGCCTCACTGAGAGAACCGTGAAAGGAAAGGAGACAGGGGACATGGGCAGAATTCAATGAGCATGCGGATAACCCAGAAACTCCGGTATCTTTAAAAATAAATATGTACAGGGCTGGAGGGTTGGCTCAGTGGTTCTGGCGCCTGCCTCGCAAGCGCAAGGTCCTGAGTTCGATCCCCGGTAACCACATAGAATGCTGGGCATGGGGACACGCCCACCAACAATCAACACCGCATACCACGATGCCGGACGTGGTGGCTCACGCCTGTCATCCCAGCACTCGGGAGGCAGAGACAGGAGGATTGCTGAGTTCGCGGCGGCTTGCCTGGGCACCATAGTGAGCTCAGGGCCAGCCTGAACTACAAAGCGAGACCCTGTCTCAAAAAACAAAAAAATAAAAAAAATAAAAAAATAAAAAAATAAATATGTACAAAATGTGAATTAAAATGTGCAACAGTTTTGGAGGGAGGGGGAGAGAGAGAGAGACAGACAGACAGACAGAGGCAGAGAGAGACAGAGAGACAGGGCGGGGTTAGATCTGACATTCCAAAGAGTCCTCAATTGTCTTTAGTCCTGTAGTTTTACCGACGCTGTGGTAACAACTTGAAATCACCAAACCCTGGGACAGTCACTAGAAAAAAATGTGGTCAAAAAGGTTTGGAGAGATTCGTGGGAACGTTTTAATCTCCTACCTTTGGCAATTTGTTCTTCTCCACCTCTTCCACCTCCTCTGCCTTCCTGCGTTCCTGCTGTGGGTTGTCCTTCCTATCCATCCCTCCTCTTCCTCTTCCTCCTCCCTCCCCCGTCCTCCTCCTCTTTTCCTTCCTTCATCTTCTTCTTCCTCTTCCTCTTCCTCCTCCTCTCCCATCTCTCTCTCTCTCTCTCTCTTCCTCCTCTGTCCATTTCCTCATTTTCATATTAGTGTCTGGAGCATCAAAGGCAGCATGAAAACTGCTAAACCCAGAAAAATAAGCTCTCTGAAGACAAACGACTTGTCACGAAGAAAGCGCGGATTTATCCCCCCACAAGGATCCAGTTGACTAACAAAGTGGTTTGAAGGTCATGGTGGTCTCACAAACAAAAACAAAAACAAACCTTGATGTGTTCCTTCCCCTTTGCTGAAAACGTGTGCTGGTTGAGGAAACAGAAAAAGGCTCCCACCGATGAATTTTAATGGTAACCTGCCATGAACCTTGGTGAACCCAGTAGAACTGTCTCCTTCGGCACCGCGTAAGAATGTTCCAAGTTACCCTGTCTCCCGGAGAGACTTCCAAACACAGAACTCAGCAGAGTGAAGAAAAAATAGACATTATGCAACTGTTCCAAACTGCCTTTTTTCTGTGTAAACGTACCAGTGTCCTCGAGTTAAAGGCACAGATTCATGTTACATGTCTTTTTACTAGGTACACAGTGCTGTTTTATTATCTTTATTTTCTAGATTTTTTTATTATTTTTTGAGACAGGGTCTCATTTTGTAGTTCGGGCTGGCCCTGAGCTCACTATGGTGCCCAGGCAAGCCTCCAAGTCAGCAATCCTCCTGCCTCTGCCTCCCGAGTGTTGGGATGACAGGCGTGAGCCACCACGCCCGGCACTGTGGTATGTGGTATTGATGGCTGATGGGCATGAGTCACCACACCTAGCATTGAATGTGGTTTCTGGGGATTGAATTCAGGACCTTGCGCTTGCCAGGCAGGCGCCGGAACCACTGAGCTAACCCTCTGGCCCATTATTATCTTTATTTTTAATTGACATATAATATTACACATATAAGGGGGGTACTGTGGTGTGATAATCCAATGCAGATAAACAACATGTAATGACTAAGTCAAGGTAATTTGCATTTGTATATTCTGAAATATTTAACTGTTTTTTTTGTGTGTGTGTGTGTTGGGGGTCTTGAAACTCCTTCCCTGTGATTCTTTATAAGATATCTGATAGGGCCGGAGATTTGCCTCAGTGGTTCCAGTGCCTGCCTGTCAAGTGCAGGGTCCCTAGTTTGATCCCCGGTGACCACACACAACAATACCAGGTGTGGTGATTCACGCCCATGAGCAATCACTACCACACACCACAATGCTGGGCCTGGTGGCTCACGCCTGTCATCCCAGCAGTCAGGAAGGAGAGGCAAGAGGATTGCTAAGTTCAAGGCTTACCTGGGTTACATAGTGAGCTCAGGGCCAGCCTGGATTACAAAGCCAGACTCTATCTCAAAAAAAAAAAAAAACTGTCATACTTTCTAGAGCTCCTTTGCATCTACAGGTGCTCATATCAAAGAAAAGATCCGGTATTTGCCTATCTGTGATCTATTTATTTCACTTATTAATGCGTCCTCCAGGTGTATCCATTTGCACATAAATGAATCAATCTTGTCGTTCTTTATGGCAGAGTAATACTCCATTTTATAAAGCAAACACATGTTCTTTAATCACTCTCCAGTAAAATGGGAAATCTCCAAAGGAAATCTGGTGTGGGAATGTAATGAGGGGAAGGAATAAATATGATTCTGAAAGAAAATAGAAGAGCATGTATATAGGGGGTGGGGAGGCATGGGTGGGTAGGGATATGGGTCAAAAGGAGAATTAACTTGTGTTGTATATTGGTACAAATTCCTCAATGTTATGTGTGATTGTGAGATGTATATAAATTGTACCAATAAAGAATTTTTTTAAAAAATCTGACAAATTGCTCGTAGCTGTAGTACTGCCAGGTGCCCCTGAATTCTAGCACCTGTTTCTTCTTTCAAACTGTATTGTCATGCAGCCCCCTTCCATCCTCTACCTTGCTCCTTCCCCGCCTCTGAAGATCATTTTTCTGCTCTTGTCCTCGGCGAGATCACCCCGTTTCATTTCCAGGTGTCCTACTGGGTCCTGCTCTTGTGCCGTACCTTGCTTCTTTGATTTAACGTAATTCCGTCCCGGTTCATCTAAGGAGAGGCATGTATCTTGGGGTAGCTGAGTGGTATTCCATTGTGTGTGTGTGTGTGTGTGTGTGTGTGTATGTGAGTTTGTGAGTATGTGTGTGTGCATGCCCCATCCTTTTTTTTTTTTTTTTGAGACAGGGTCTCGCTTTGTAGTTCAGGCTGGCCCTGAGCTCACTATGGTGCCCAGGCAAGCCTGGAACTCAGCAATCCTCCTGTCTCTGCCTCCCGAGTGCTGGATATGCCCCATCTTTTTAGCCACTCATCCACCCGTGGACACCTTAAGTCACTTCACTTCCCGTCTGCTGTTCTTTGGGCACCAGGCAGCAGGAAAACGAAGATCTTGGAATCTCTGCCCTGGGTTGCCCGTGATGCCTCATGCGAAGCAAGATACAAGTAGGTAAAAGGAGCAGCTATGTCACAGGCCTGACAGAGGATGAGGGAGAGAGATGTCCATCCGCAGGAAGCTGAACTTCGGGCGGAAAGCTTCCAGCACCGAGGCAGAGGTACGGGAGAAGGTCCAGCGAAGAAGGACTGTTTGTGGAAGGCGTCCTGAGTCGTGATCCTAGAGAGCACAGCCGGGAGTGCTCACCGCAGCTCAGCTGGCAGCACCATGATTCAGTAAGTAACATCTCCGGGAGATAAGGCAAGTGATGGTATAGGAAGTCAATAATCGGGCCAGAGATTTAGCTCCGTGGTTCCGGCGCCTGCTTCGCAAGCACAAGGTCCTGAGTTTGATCCCGGTAACCACATACAATGCTGGGCATGGAGACTCACGCCCACCAGCCATCAATACCACACACCACAGTGCCGGGCGTGGTGGCTCACGCCCGTCATCCCAGCACTCGGGAGGCAGAGGCAGGAGGGTTGCTGAGTTCCACGCTTGCCTGGGCTCCATAGTGAGCTCAGAGCCAGCGTGAACTACAAAGCGAGACCCTGTCTCAAAAACAAACAATAGGGAACCTGTCACATGCCTTTCAGACCTAGTTTTTCAAAAGAAAAATAATCCCCCATGGTCACATAGTTAGATTGCTTTGTCTGTGTTATGATGAAAATCATGGGTCACCTCGAGTTTTCATACCTCGATAACATGCATATGATTGGAGCGATCTCATTCGGCGCGTGAAAACATGCCCTATCAAGAATGAACATATCCCAGCACTCGGGAGGCAGAGACAGGAGGATTGCTGAGTTCGCGGCGGCTTGCCTGGGCACCATAGTGAGCTCAGGGCCAGCCTGAACGACAAAGCGAGACCCTGTCTCCAAAAAAAAAAAAAAAAAAAAAAAAAAAAAGAATGAACGTGCTCCCCAAATTGTCAAGGTTCCGTTTTGCTAACTTACAATTCCCTCCGGGTCCCCCAGAGCCATCTTGTAAAGTGGGTGTGCGAACCTGTCCCCGAGGCCTCCAAACACCCAGTGGCGCTTGACGAATGAACAATAGTATTGAGGCATTTGGAAGGTGAGAAATCACACGGGCCCTTGCTGCTCGCTGCGTGTCCAAGATGGGATGTGATTCAAGGAGACAGTTCCCTCGCCTGTGTCCAGGAAAAGAAAGGCCTTTTGTGAGAGGCCTCATTCCCATAAGTAATGAAATCAGCAGAGAAATGTAAAAAAGACAAAACAAAACTGCTTTCACCCCACGTCGAAGGTGAAGAATGAAGAAGAGTGAAGAACCTCTGCGGAAGATTTTCAGGTATCTTTTTGGCATCCCACAGGAAGCACTTGAGAGAGAATTCAGTGTGCACACACTCCTGACAAGCAGCGGAAACGGCTGAGTTTTTAAGTTCTCCGACCCGAACTCTGGAAACCAGCGAGGCCACTCCCAAGATCAACAGCAGCAAGAGACGCTTCCTATCCGTCCAGCTCTGTAGTGAAAATATATGTGTTTAATCGGGCAGCTCGGGGGGCGCTCTGTGATCTTAAGGCTGCGGGCTGCTCCTCATGCCTGCGTGGAGCCTCCTCGCCGGGAGCTCGCTGGCGGACAGACGGACAGACGGACAGCCGGGAACACGCACACAGGTCAGCTCTGCCTCCTCAGCGCGGGAAGGGTCGCTTCTGCTTCCATCTGGAAGCTTCCTCTGCTTCCCCGGGGACCACAGTCTCCGACCGTCGGTGTCTTCGCCGTCTCAGTAAAAGTGACCCCCGGTTCACGGTCAGTCAGTCGGTCGGTCGACGTCACTGAACGAGCGATTCGGGGATTCGCACTTGGAGCACCGGGTCAGAAAGTGCGGTGCGCAAGGTGCGCGGTGGCCCTTTGGGGGTCTCTGCTTGAAAACGGCCTCGTTCTAGGCCCGCGGGACCAGAGAACGTTTATTGGCCTTCTTTACGGGAGGCGAAGCCCTGCTGACTATCCTTCTGCGCCTCGCTCTGTGGGGGGAAGACCTGCGCAGACGTTTAGCGCATTAACTTACACTATGGCTCTAGCCGTTCCGTGGGGAGGTGCCTGGCACGGCTTGGTCGCCTGGGTACAAGTAAGATTCTTTTCACGGTTCCGCTCCTCCCAGAGCTACACCAAAATAACCTCCCTGCGCACGGGCAACCAGCACACCCCGGAGGGAACCTTACAGTCATGCGGGGGCCAGGGCCGCGCGCTTCTCTGAATACGAAGGGACTTGTGTCCTCTGCGTCCTGAACTGCGTGAACCTGCTTGATGTCTCTTGCTGAAAGCCTGTGCCGGTAGCTTGGCCTGGAGCCTGCTCTCTGTCTGTCTGTCTGTCTCTGTCTCTGTCTCTGTGTCTGTCTCTCTGTCTCTCTCTGTCTCTATCTCTCTGTCTCTCTTTTTCTCTGTCTCTCTCTGTCTCTCTGTCTCTCTGTCTCTGTCTCTCTGTCTCTCTTTGTTTCTCTCTTTCTGTATCTCTCTGGCTCTCTCTCTGTCTCTCTCTCTGTGTCTCTCCCTGTCTCTGTCTATCTCTTTCCCTGGCTCTCTCTGTCTCTGTCTCTCTGTCTTTCTGTCTCTGTGTCTGTGTCTGTCTCTCTGTCTCTGTCTTTCTGTGTTGCTGTGTTTGTCTTTCTCTCTGTCTGTGTCTCTCTGTCTCTCTCTGTCTCTCTGTCTCTGTCTCTCTGTCTCTGTCTCTCTCTGTTTCTGTCTTCCTCTGTCTCTGTCTCTGTCTCCATCTCTGTCTCTCTCTATTTTTCTCTGTCTTTCTCTGTCTCTGTCTCTGTCTCTGTGTCTCTCTCTATCTCTCTGTATCTCTCTGTCTCTGTCTCTGTCTCTCTGTGTTGCTGTGTTTGTCTTTCTCTCTGTCTCTCTCTGTCTCTGTCTCTCTGTCTCTCTCTCCCTGTCTCTCTCTCTCTGTGTCTCTCTGCCTCTGTCTCTCTCTCTCTGTCTCTGTCTCTCTCTGTGTTTCTCTGTCTTCCTCTGTCTCTCTCTCTCTCTGTCTCTGTCTCCATCTCTGTCTCTCTGGCTCTCTCTGTGTGTCTCTCTCTGTCTCTGTCTCTCTATCTCTTTCCCTGGCTCTCTCTGTCTCTCTCTCTCTGTCTCTGTCTCTGTCTCTCTCTCTGGCACATGGCTCTGGTCTCGGAGTTTGCACCTGGACCCAGCTTCGGGGCTCCCCAGAATGTCTCCACAGTCAGCATCATACACTGTACACCACGTGCCAGTGCCAGCCAGGCTCAGGCGAGACACAATCTGACCGTCACCCCAACAGTCACACCTCTCTCCCAGTCCCTTCCGGCTGCTGGGGCTCTCGGGACACCAAGAGTCTTCTGGAGAGCTCGATGTCCTTGAGCGGCTTGCTGCAGCTGCAGTGGACATGAGGGTCCATTCCTGTGCCACACAGATTACACCTGCAGCGCCTTGAGCTTCCAACAGGACCTACAAACCAGCCCGCCCTTTAGGGAACGGGAGAAAACTGACAACCATTGTCTATTCCTTACTTGCATTCGACTTGCCACGCATGCAAACAAAAGTCACCCCTTGCAATAACAGCTCGGCCCAGGGATTGAGCTCAGGTGATACCACAGCACCCTTGGATGTACAAGGGCCTGAGTTCGAATCCCAGTACTGCCAAAAAAAAAAGAAGAAGAAGAAGAAGAAGAACCTCTAGGGTTCCTACACAACTTTACCATGTTCGTTATTGTATATAATAACTGAACTACATCTTAGCCACTTGTACCAAAGGCTGCTGTCCGAGGAAGCTACGGGCCGCCCCTCACACCTGTGGAAGAAATCTTCCTGATGACAATCCTTGCAGATGCACCCAGGTCAAAGTGTCTCACAAGGGACCACGCTTGAGAGTGGATTATTTGCTGTTTCCAGGGTGCAGGTGAGTTTTCTACCCTGCTGAGCTGTGGTATTGCCACTTAAGACTACCTAGGTGGGGATGTTCATTCTGCCAGCCCAGGTGGACTGCTAACCAGTCAGAGGCCACTTTCTGAGCCAACCAGTCTGACCCAAAGGCAGATTAACCCTAGAGCTGCCTGACACAAGGGAGACATCACGGATGTGCCCGTGGGCTCTGCAGAAGTACACGGACGCTCTTGGTCCCATGAATTGTCCACACAATAGCGTCTAAACAGTTCAAAGGCGCCAACCTGCCAGAAAAACAGGGCATCTTCCTGGTGTTCGACACTGCTCTGAGCTGCCCCCCCCTGGCATGGGCCATGAGAGAGGATATTTCAGGGCAAGGTCCTAGAGCAGTTCTTTTTTTTTTTTTTTCCTTGCAAAATCAGAGAGAGAAAGTAAAAGCAAAAAGAGCTAGGCTTTCCACAGCAAAACTGACACAACTGAATCTGTGAGCAGAACTGCAAAGGTGTAAGGGGGACAGACAAAGATCCAGAGGCAGGAGTGGGCCGTGACTCCCAGGCCTTTGTGGTAGTCACTGAAAGTATATCTGCAGTTCACTGAAGGTCTGATATGTTCTGTTGCCTGATCCTACCTATAAAGTGCATCAGGGTCCTCGTATGTTTAAAAAAAAAATGGATCCACACCGTCAACTAATATTAGTTCATTTTCTTCTGCCCAATTTTCAGTGAGCCAGAATTTCTCTTCCGCTGTTTAATCACTCATGTCTTGTGTTTCAGTGTTTGAAAAGCGTTTTCCACGTGTCCTCCCTGGGTGGCTGACTTGTGGAATAAACCCCGTCACACGGGTTTGTCTACCTATCTGTTTCAATTCTGATCGGTAGTACTGTGTTTTCATCTCCGCTTCCAAGATTTATATAAAATGGAGCCTTCCAAACGTACAGTCTGCTACCACCACCCCACAACACCTCTGACTCTTTCTTTGGGACAACGCCTCTTCTGTCATTGTCTCAAGCCCTCGGGCACAAACGAGGACACTAGTGTCAACATTTTTCTGTTCATCTTCTCACTGGATCGCTTGCTGCCTGTGTCTTGGCTTCTTCATACTCAAGACTGCCGCTGTGCTTCTGCCTATATTTCTAGTGCTTTTATTCATCTGGACTGTTTATTTCTCAGAGCTAGTCTTTCTTCTATTGCTCCGGGCACCCTGTGAACTTTCCAGCCTGCCAGAGAGATGCCAACTCATCTTTTATTTTTATATTGCATGCCCTCCGCCGGCTTGTGCAAAAAGAATGAGGTCATGGGAGCAATAAAGCCCCAGGGGGTGTCCCTGATTTCTCTTCTAGGGTCATCTGTACCACCTTATAACAGCATCTTCATTTTTACCTCTATGCAGAAAGTGAGGCTGCAGTGGAGGGGTGTGTGTGTGTGTGTGTGTGTGTGTGTGTGTGTGATCTGAGCCACAGGGTGATTCCACCTCCATGCTCAGTATTTCCATTGCCTTCGGAGCTCATGCTGCTCTTTGGATAAAACTTACAAAGAATGTCTTGCATCTCAAATGTTCTCTCCTGCTTCCATTGTCTGCATTTAAAAAGAAACAAGCAGCGTGATTCATAATGACCTACTGGGAATGGGGTGGAAAGGAGTCTGAGTTAGCTGACCATGTGCTAAGGAACAAGGGGCCACAGAAAGAGGGAGAAAGGAACAGTCCCCTTCAGCTCCACAAAAGCTAAGGCCAGGCAGAGGGTTTCTGCTGGTTAGAAAATTCTAATTGTGTGGGCCTCATTCCCCCAAGATCCCAATTCAGGTGGCCAAAAATCAGCCCATTTTTAGAGACCCAGCTCATGGGTTTGCTGACAATATTCCTCTTTTCGTCATAGAACTCAGTTTTTAGCTCCAATGTATGATTTAAACAGGGCAATTTTAGCAGCACGGTCTGCGTCTCAGTAGCTATAATACTTGGTACCGGTGTCATTTTTTTATATGCTTCCTTTTTTTCCAGAACAGTAATACTGTGACTCAAGGTTGAGACTCGGGGTCAAGGGCAAAGTTACTAGCTGGAAGATGGTTGCGAATACATACTCTCTGCACCCACACTAGACCTACTGATCAGAAATCTGAGTTTTAACAAGAGCCCTGAATGACTCACATGGATCTCACAGACATGCAGAACACGACAGCAAAGCAGCATGTTTTATTTTTCACATTTAAGCCAATGTTTCTCAGATGCGCTGGCACACTCAAAATCGGCCTATGGAAAATAATGTGAGAATTTGAT
>PVIC010023027.1:0-27184 GCA_004025085.1 Thryonomys swinderianus | reverse complement strand
CAGGGTCTCGCTTTGTAGTTCAGGCTGGCTCTGAGCTACTATGTAGCCCAGGCAAGCCTTGAACTCAGCAATCCTCCTGTCTCTGCCTCCTGAGTGCTGGGAATACAGGTGTGAGCCACCATGCCCGGCACTGTGGTATGTGGTATTGATTGCTGGTGGGTGTGAGTCTCCACGCCCAACATTGTATGTGGTCACCAGGGATCGAACTCAGGACCTTGCGCTTGCAAGGCAGGAGCTGGAACCACTGAGCTAATCCTCTGGCCCCTGTGTTTAACTTTTTTATATCTTCATTGAACTTTGGAAGTTCATATGTGTCTAGGAATCTATCCATTTCTTCTACATTTTTCCATCTTTTTAGAGTACAAATTTTCAAAGTAGATGTTTTTCTTGGAACTTCCACGGGGTCTGTGGTGACTTCCCTCTTTTCATTCCTGATAGTGTGCATTTGAGCTTTTTCCTTCCTTTGTTTGAAAAGTTTGACTAAGAGTTTATCCATTTTGTTTATCCTTTTGAAGAACCAACTCTTCAGTTTGTTGATTTGCATTATTCTTAGTCTCTATTACATTAATTTCTGCTCTGATCCTTACAATTTCCTCCCTAGCATGAGATTTGAATTTATCTTGTTCCTCCTTTTGTAGTAGCTTGAGGTTTAGCATTAAATTGTTTATTTGAGCTTGCTCTGTTTTCCTGGTGTAGCTCCTCACTGCTATGAATTTCCCTCATAGAACTGCCTTCATTGTGTCCCATAGATTCCTGTAAGTTTTACTGGGGTTATCATTTAATTGTAAAAACTGTTTAATTTCTTCTGTGATCCATTGCTTGGTCAGCAGAGCATTTTTCAATTTCCATGTATTTGTGAGGATCTTGAAATTTCTTTTTCTGTTCAGCTCTAGTTTCAAGGCACTGTGGTCTGATAGTATGCAGGTGATAGCTTCAGTTTCTTTGCATTTACTTAAACCTGTGCAGTGAACTAGGATTTGGTCTATTTTGGAGAATGATCCATGAGCAGCTGGGAAGAATGTATATTCTGACATTGTGAGGGAAAATTCTCAGTAGGCATCTATTAAGTCCATTTGTTCAAAAGTTTGGTTTAGCTCAAGTATTTCTTTATTGATTTTTTGTCCATTCGATCTATTTATGATAGTAGAGTATTGAAGTTCCCCTACTACTAGTGTATTAGTGCTTATCTGGCTTTTCATCTCCATTAGTATTTGTTTTATATACTTGTGTGCATTAGTGTTTGATGCATAAATATTTACGATTGCTACTTCTTTCTCTCAGATTATTCTTTGCAAGTAAATATAGTGACCTTCTTTGGTTTTGGTTTGACATCTATTTTGTCTGCAAACAGTTTAGATACTCCTGCTTTTTTGCCCTTTCCTGTCACATGGAGAATTGCTTTCCATCCCTTTTTTTTCAGTCTGTCACTTTCTCTCTGAATTAGGTTTGTTTCTTGTATGCAGCACATTGTAGGATCTTGCTTCTTGATCATTCTGCCAGTCTGTGTCTTTTAATTCGCTCATTGAGTCCATTGACATTAAATGGTTAAGACTGATATGGACAGACTTAGAACTTCCATGTTTTCCTGTTCTTGGCTCTTTTATTCTTTACCTTTGCCCTTTTCCATTCAGTTTCTTGTCTGGCTCAGTGGGTTCACTCTGTTGGGTCTCATGGGTTTGTAATTCTCATTGCTTTTTTCAGAGATATTCTGTAGAATGTTTTGGAGTGCAGGTTTTGTATTTGTGGAGTTTTTCAGGTGTTCTTTGTCATGGGAGTATCTTATTTCTCCATCAATTCTGAAAGATGGTTTTGCAGGGTTCATCAATCTATGTTGGAGGTTGTTTTCCTTCAAGGCTTGAAACACTTCACTTCAGGGTCCTCTTGGGTTGAGTGTTTGGATTGCAAAGTCTGCTGTGATCCTGATGGGCTTCTCTTTGTGTTCTTTTTTTCTTTCTTTCTCTAACTGCTTTCAGTATTTTGTTCTTTTGTTGTGTATCTGGAACCTTGAAAATTACATGCCTAGGTGTAGATTTTTTTCATATCATGGCCATATTGTGTCCTATATGGCTCATTTATCTGCATGTCCAATTCTTTTTGTTTTCCTGTGAAGTTTTCTGCCATTATATCTGTAAACAGTTTTTTATGTATTTAGCACTGTCTCCTGCTTCCTCAGTGACTCCCATCAGTCATATTCTATACTTCTTTGAATCATCTAAGAGCTGTTGGATTGATTTCTCATGTTCTCTTGCCAATTTCCATAAATTCTGTCTTTCCTGTTCATTGGCTGCGATCCTGTCCTCTAGGTCTGAGATTCAGTCCTCAGCTTCATTCATCCTACTTCGCAAATTTTCGTTCTCATTGCTAATCACCTAGAACTCTGCTTGAAGCTGTTAAAAGGGTCCATTGCTGGGCTGAAGATTTAGCTCAGTGGTTCCGGTGCCTGCCTCACAAGCGCAAGGTCCTGAGTTCGATCCCCTCCCTGGTAACCACATATAATGCTGGGTGTGGTGACTCATGCCCACCAGCAATCAATACCACATACCACAGTGCTGGGTGTGGTGGCTCATACCTATCATCCTAGCACTCGGGAGGCAGAGTCAGGAAGATTGCTGAGTTCCAGGCTTGCCTAGGGTACATAGTGAGCTCAGGGCCAGCCTGAACTACAAAGCGAGACCCTGTCTCAAAAAAAAAAAAAAAGTTTCCCTTGCTTTTCCTATCTCAGATTCTATCATGCCCCTGATCTGTAATCATATCTTTCAGGTGAACAGTATCTCTATTTTTCATGTCAGAGGTCAGGTCTGATTTCCTTTTTAGTAGAGCTGCTTTTGTTACCATCTCAAAGAGTTGTGGTGTTTGAGCTTCAGTTTGCTCCATTTTCTTTTTCCATGAATTCCCCTTTGGTGGTGATCTTTGTATCTGTGTTTTTGAAAATTTTCTCATTTCTATCATTTGTTTAATTCCTTGCCTAGTGTCTGAGCAATGTTTGTTACAAGTCTCTTCCTTACATTTGCAATCCTTAGGAGATGGCTACTTCCTGGGTTATCCTCCTTGGATGTATAATGGCCCTTGAGAGTTCTCAGTTCTGGCACACCATGGGAGGTATTTGCGCAGAACAATCACATTGTCTTTGTTACATAATACAATCAGTATCATCAATGGTATCTAGCACAGTAAAGAAAATGAAAAGCTTTGGCAATTGCTATTCTGAAACCTTTAACATCATGAGTTACCTCTATGACCATATGCCAAAATTTAGAATTAATCAGCAGTGTGTTTACAACACGGAGGTCCTTAAATATAGCAGTAGTACCCTTTGGGAATGAAAGGTCACTGGGGAGTTGGGGGGATAGGGAGATAGAAGGAGAATGAAAGATTAGAAATAGGGTTAGCAGATAAAAATCACATAGACTTCAAGAACCTTAGAGATGCCAGGGACAACAGAGGGTAAAGGGACATATATAAGACAGTATCAACTGAGAACCACATGAGCACTAGAGAGAGACTTTGTATACCCTCCTATAATAATACAGAAAGGAGAGGAATTAGGGAAAACTGAAACCCTTTTCCTTCTGTTGATTCTGACTGGAGGACAGGAGAGGGCTGGGGAACAAGAGGAGAACAGGGGAACCTAGCAGTAGAAGGCAAACTAGAAACTATTTTCCCTCTTCTTTAAAGATGAAAGCAGTTGAGAGGAGAGAAAACTGGAAAGTTGGACAGATTCAGTACCAGCAGAGTAATGAAAGAAAAGATCAGAGTAAAGAAAAAAAGAACAAGAGTGTACATCTGTCTTTCCAATGTGAGTTTTTAAATTCTTTTGGGTATATTCCTAGCAGGGGGATAGCCGGGTCGAATGGGACGCCTAGTCCTAGATTTCTGAGAGATCTCCACATGGATCTCCACAATGGTTGCACAAGTCTGCAATCCCACCAACAGTGGAGAAGGGTTCCTTTCTCCCCACAGCCATGCCAGCATTTATTGTTGGTTGATTTTGTGATCGCGGCCATTCTTTGTGGAGTGAGATGAAATCTCAATGTTGTTTTCATTTGCATCTCTCGAATGACCAGTGACGTTGAACATTTCTTCATATGTTTCTTGGCTGCTTTGACTTCTGCCTCTGAGAAGTGTCTGTTCATTTCAGATGCCCATTTTTGAATTGGGCCTTTAAACTTGGGGAGGCTGATCTGTTTGAGTTCTTTATATATTGTCGATAATAGCCCTTTTTCTGATACACAGCTAGTAAAGATTTTTTCCCATGTTGTTGGTTGTCTTCTAGCAGTGCCAGCGACTTCTGTGGATGTGCAGAAGCTTTTCAGTAGAATGAGATCCCATTTGTTCATAACAGCTCAGTTCGTGATAGCTCAATCTTGGAAACAACCCAAATGTCCATCAACTGGAGAGTGGATAAAGAAGATGTAGTTTTTTAATAAAATGGAGTATTACTCTGCCATAAAGAATGACAAGATCGATCCATTTAGGTGCAAATGGAGACACCTGGAAGATATACTGATAAGTGAAATCAATAGATCACAGATAGACAATTTCTGGATCTTCTCTTTGGCATGAACACCTACAGATGCAAATGAGCTCTAGAAAGTATGACAGCTTTTGTAGAGTGGGAAATTTCCATAGGAAACTTGGTGTGGGAATGTGATGAGGGGAAGGAATAAATATGATACAGAAAGAAAATAAAAGAGCATGTATAAAGGGGGGAGGAGGGGTGGGTGGGTAGGGATATGGGAAAAAATGAGAATTAACTTGTGTCATATACTGGTACAAATTCCCCAATGTTATACGTGATTTTGAGATGTATATAAATTGTACCAATAAAGAGTTCAATTAAAAAAAAGATAAATCATGAGTTGAAAGATAAAAAAAGAAAGAAAAAGAGTAACAACAGCATCAAAATCAACAAGAATAATATACACAGCCAAGAACATTAATCACAAAGAGACACCTGTCATTCTTTGTCTAGTTTCTGAGTAGAATGTCTGAGTTGAGCTCAGTGAGCCCCTACAGGTTTGAACTCTGCAAGAGTCCAGGCTCTTGTAAGTGGATTTGACTCCACCAACTCACCAATGGCTGTAGTCAGCAGGATTCCCTCACTCTTGCAGTGAGTGTTTTCTTTGATATGGTGAACTTGGTAGAGGCACTTACTAAAGGCCTCTCTAGGTTCCAGTATTGCAGCCACACTTACTCAGTGTTCACAGAGAAGCAAGTAGTGTCTTTGGAGGCTCTTCTCCATATGTCAGTTGTGTCCAGTTTGGCACACAAAGAAAAGGAAATTCCAAAGCCTTCTGGCCTCACCTGGTCATAGAAGTGTTGCAGGCCCAATTGCTGGTCAATGAGACCCAGGTCCCTTCTTGTTGAGGCTCACTGCACTACTTCTGCCATGCCCTACTTACCCAGTCTGTCTTCATTGTCCTCTGGTGTGGTCTCAGCAACAGCAGGAAATTTGTAGGCCCAGGTGCCAGTTAGTGATACAAGACTCCTTTGTATCACTCCACTGCACCCCTCTTGCCTGATCTGTCTCTGTGTGCCTCTGGTATGGTTTGAGTGGTTGCAGGAGGCTGCAGGCCTGGGCACCAGTTAATGGAGTGGCATTTCTTTGTTGCTAAGGATTCCTGTGAGCTTTGCTGTGGCCTGCTTGCCTGGTCTGTCTCTGCTTGTCTCTGGCATAGTCTGGGCAGTGACAGGAAGGCCACAGGCCTCAAATTACTCTTGTCAATTAATGGGTTTATGTTTGTTGGGCATGGTTTCCTTCCTTTTGAAATACCTGTCAGGAGTCAAAAATAATTCCACCCATTGCCTATTTTTGTACATAAAGATATATAAGGTCATATGGGCAATACATATGGATAGTGACAGTTGTCCAGATGTTCTAATGTGTTGCAGGTGCAGTCAGGATTTCCTTGTGGATACTGTAGCCAGAATTGATAAGCGCAGTGCTCACTTACTGGAGTGCTTGTATGTCTGATTGACACAGAACTCCTCAGATATATTCAAGTTCAACCTCATCATCCCCTTTCATGAGTTTTAGGTTTATCTTGGTAGAAAACAAGATTGTATTTTTCCTCTGAATATCAGCTTATTGAATATCTGAAGGATATTGGCTCACTGTGTTATATTTTGAGCATATAACAGTAAATCAGATATGTCTGGCTTATGTAGCTTATAATATAAAGGGGAAGAAATACTTGAACCAAATATCAGGTGAGCTGAATTCTGTGGAGAGGCAAAGAGTGTTTTCTAGCAGATCTAGCCTGGTGTAGAACACTCAGGATTAGAATGTAAAGCAATTCCAGTAGTGATGGGTTAAACATAGATAAAGGAAATATTCTGAGGAGGGAGAACCATTTGTCTAAATGTGCTTCTACCATGAAGATGTGTGTCACTTGTTAAGAAGTAGGAGGATGAAATTAGAGGGTCACAGTACTATGCAAGTCATACCCTACAGTATTTGTCCCTCATTCCAAAGTCATGGAAAAGTTCTGAGGAATTTTAAAGAGAGGATGGCTTGGTGAAATTTGCCGTTTTCAAAACTAATTCTGGAAATGGAAAATCAGCTGGTTGTCAAGGAAGTTAAAGGTAGAAATGGAGGGAGTATTAGGTGATGATAGGTAACTGATAATTGTATTTTTGGTGAAGGGAGAGGGGATGGAGAAAGGCTCGTAGCAGAAAGAAACAGAAGCAATTTATTCTGGACAGAATTCATCATCGTTGACACAATTGGTGGGATGTGAATATAGACTCCCTTTAGGTAATAATATTGTATCAGTGTTGAATTTCTCAATTTTGATAATTGGAGATTAGAGGGTTTTATAAGAATATTAACCTTTTAAGGAATACACAGTGAAGTATCTAGAGGCATGTTGTAACAGATGTTAATATAACGTGGAAAAGTATATGCTCTGTTCTTCGAATTTGTTTGAAAGTTTAAAATTTTATATGATGAGATTTCTTCCTAATCTTAAGAGGCCAGGCTCTCTGTGAACAGGGGAAGCACAAGTCTCATTATAAGCTGACACTATTTCCAGGATATTTCCATGAATATAACTACACCAAAACCATATATATTTGATTCACTCGGTAGAGATTTGTTAGTTTTGGAGACAAACACAGCAAAAGAAGACTTAAAAGTTCATTCAGAGCCGTAGATCCATTAGCTGTGACATGAACAAAATAAATATGTATTTCTCCTTACCTGTTAAAAAAGGTGAAAGCGGCTGGGTGTGGTGGCTCCCGCCTGTCATCCCAGCACTCAGGAGGCAGAGACAGGAGGATTGCTGAGTTCGAGGCTTGCCTGGACTACATAGTGAGCTCAGGGCCAGCCTGAACTACAAAGCGAGACCCTGTCTCAAAAAAAAAAAAAAAAAAAAAAAAAAAAAGGTGAAAGCAAAGACAATAAAAGCAAAGGAGGAAGCTCAGGGTAACACCAGTTTGAGCAAGTTAGAAGCATATTATAGTAGTCACCATGCATTATAAAAACAGCTTAGAGCAGGGTAGCTGGCAGCAGTGATGGGAAAGGGGGGAGAGAAATTGGCTCTTTCTGGAGATCATTTCTAAGTAGAACAAGTGGGGCTTGCTGAGTTTGTACATGGTGGACAGCACAGAAGCAATCCAGGGGTCAGCATGGCCTGAGGCTGAGACTCCTGCTGTACTCAACATGACCTTTGACTGTGTATGGGTAACTGAGGCCCTCTGTAAGACTCAAATTGCTAGCTTATTAAATGGGAATAATGCCATGTATCTCATGGACATGTGACAAGATTAAAATTCTAGTTAGTCTCTGACCTTGTATGGTTTCTGTTCCGGGAGAACGTTCATATGCCACATTTGTTCCTTGGTCTAAAAAACTGAGTTTTATACACCTTTGACACAAATGTACAGTATAAAACATGCAAAAAACAAATGCCAGGTCTGTTAGTATCTGAAAGTTTGCAACTCTAATGTTCCTAAGTCAGGAACTTCCTGTATTGTCAAAGCCTCAAGATTATTAGCTGGTATATAGGATTCATTAGGAGTCTAAGAATTCATTGAGGGTACACTCTTTTTTTATTTTTATTTTTTTTTGAGACAGGGTCTCACTCTGTAGTTCAGGCTGGCCCTGAGCTCACTATCTAGCCCAGGCAAGCTTGGAACTCAGCAATTCTCCTGCCTCTGCCTCCGGAGTGCTGGGATGACAGGCGTGAGCCACCACGCCCATCAAGGGCACACTCAACCTTTGCCATTAGCTACAGATTTTTTAAGTTATTAGATTATAGAAGTTTCTTTGCATTCCTCATTTGGTTATAGTTTTTATTAGAAAGAATATTCATAAAACATTTGAAGAAATTTGTAAATTGACATGAATTTTGTATTTATCTTATTAAAGAAAACTTGCATTCTTGGAATTAACCCTATTTGGGTATGACATGTTAATTATCATATATTGCTAGATTTGGTTGTCTAAAATTTTATCTATTTTGTGCATCGACATTCATTAGAAAGATTGGTCTGCTTTGAAAGATCTGCTATCTCTAGGGAACAACATCATTTTGTGAAATTACTTGTGTGGTTTGTATTATGTTTTTCTTAACAGTTTGTAGGAGGTAATAGAATCACATGGGGTTAAAGATTTCTTTTTAAAGTAGTACATTTGTAGTACATTATAGGTTCAATTTTTAGACATTGTAGCACTGCCCTGATTTTTATTTTAGTCAATTTTGATAAGTTGCATGTTTTCAGGTTGACAACATGAGTATTTTTGTGGGATCTTCTGATTGTTTGCTATGTATGGGACCTCTAGTTAGATCCTTGTTTGTCCTTTCCATAGTATTATTTATGTTTTCTTTCTTATTTTTTCCTTGGTTATTCTAAGAGTTTATCCACTTTGTTATTATCTTCCAAGAAACAACTTCTATTTTTGTTTGTGTATTTGTTCTCTCTTTTATTAATGTTGGGTGCTTTCTTAATTAATTCTGCTGCTTTCTTTGGGTATAATTTGCTCTTCTTTTTTCTAACATTGTAAAAGATACTTTGCTCAGTAATCTTCAACTCGCCTTCTTGCTGGTAGATGCTTTTTGAAGGTAAAGATGCCCCTCTAACCATGACTTTACTTATACCCCACAAGTGTTCAGTATTATGCAGTTTAAAATATTGTTTATTCTGATGTAATTTTCCCCTTAACTCAGGGTTATATAGAAGTAAATTTTTAAAATTTTCAAAGGATGAGAATTTTCTAATTTTACTTGTTATTTGGATGTTTATTTCTCGCTCCATTGGTCTGTGCTCAGAAAGCCTGGTCTGTAGAATTTCACTCTTGAAATTTGTGGAGAGTTTGTTTGTAATCAAGAACAGAACTCAGCAAATTATGGCTTGTCAATCAAACCTGGCCCATGGACTGTTTTTGTTTCGTCCCAAGTTAAAAATGTTCTTCCTTTTTTGAAAGATGATTTTAAAAAATGTCACGGTGATGGTAAGCTCAGCCTCGAGTATTTACTGTCTGGTCCTCTCAGAAAAAGTTTTCTAACTTGCAGCCTAACGTACGGCTCCATGAGTAGGTTTCCGTGTAGGAAAGGAAGATGTGTTCTGTGGTGCTGAGCAAGCTGTTCCAGGTGTATCCATTAGGTCCACTTTGTTAGAGAGACTCAGGTTTTGCGGGGCTTTACTGAGTGTTCTTGCCCTTGTTCAGTCAGTCACTGAGGTGTGTTAAACCTCCCACTATGATTTCTTGTTGTCTGTTTCTAACTGTGGTTTGACCAGTTTTTCTTGATCTCATGTCTTACCTCATATTTTTGAGGCAGTATTAGTTACATATAAGTTTATAATTGTTTTGTCTTTCTGCTGAAGGGAAGCTTTTATCATACCAAATGTGTCTATTATTAGTCATGACTCTTGCCTGAATGTCTACTTTTCTCATACTGATTGAGTTCCAGTTTTCTCCAGAGTAATTTTTGATTGTTATCTCTTTATTCATCCTTTTCTTTTCAACCTGTTTCCTTATAGTATTTTAGATGTGTCTCTTGAATATAGCATGTAGTCTTTGTCAGTTCAACTTGATATTTATCTTTACTCAGAATATTTAATCAATACATATATAATTAGTGACACATTTAGTTATAAGCATTCATTATTGTGAAATGGTTTCTATTTTTTCCCGAGTGCTTTTTAAACCAAGAATTGATCACTCAAGGGTGTGTTGAGATTCTGGAGACCCAGTATCTGTGCAGGATGGCCACGAGGACGTAGAGGACCATGAAGCTTGAGAGTCTAGAGCTTGACAAAATACAGGACTGAAGTAGTAGTGATCATGTGGTGAAGTTTTGTTAATGTTAATAATTTAAAAAAATTCTCTTGGAACCATTGATGTGTTTTAAGTGGCTGAGGAGCTACTGATGAATCAGATTTCAAAATGCTAAGCTTGGCAGCAGTGTGTAGGATGGATTATAAGGAGATGAGAAAATTATGGAAAGCCAGTTTGCCCAGCATGAGATACAAAACAGATACTTTGTCAATAGTTCTTTCATGAATTGAGGCTTTAGCAGTAGCTAGGAGTGACGTTGTGGTAGCTTGCACTAGGGTCACTACGGAATATGGGAAAAGAAATACAGTTTTGGGCAGGTCTTGAGGTAAAATGGAGAAACTGAAATGGAGCAGGTATGGGGGCTGTTGGGGATGGGGAGCAAGACGACCACGCAGTTTCTGATTGTGCAGCTGGTCGGGTAGCAGCACCATTCACTGGGAGAAGAACCAGTCCTGGGGCCCAGAGAAAACGAGTTCAGTCACGGAGCCAGACAACAGCGAGGGATGTGACCGTCACGGGACTCTGCCCTCAGATCCCTGCCCTGTAAGGCAGCAGGCTACTTCTCTTTCCACAATTTTTAGTCACAATGTATTGATGACTTAATGTGTATTTCTGATTGCTCTTGAAGTTGAGTGTATTTCTAAATAGTTATTAGACATTTGTGATATTTCCCTGTGAATTGTTTGCCTGTATCTTTCGATTGGCCTTGTACTGTGATTAATCTTTCACTTACTGATTTCATAAGCTCTTTATGCCAGAAATATTTATGTTGTTTCTAAACCTGTGTGTTGCTTTTCTTCAACTTTATTGTTGAGATCTTTTTGTTGCAGAGACTTACATAAAATAAGACAAGATAAAATACATATCCTTAATAGTACTTCAATCTCCTGGTGGTCTTTCTCATGTTTACAGAAATGTTTCTGTTTGTAGTATATTCTGTATTTATTATTTACATTTTTAGTATTAAACCCCCTTTTGTTCAATTGTTTTGACTTTTCTTTATATACATGGCCAAATGGCTATTTGTCAATTGCAAATTATTGAATAATCCATGAGTTCCTCATTAAGCATAAATGGCGTTTTCAACATGCACAAAACTCCTAAAGCTCCTGTGTACACATGGTTCTGCATATGTGAACCTTGGTTTAATTTAAGTGATTCTGTTTTCATTTTTACTTGTTCTAAATTTTAATTTCTTGGTGATTTGAGATTGGGTCTCACTATGCAGCCCAGGCTGGCCTCAAACTCATGGTGATCCTCCTGCCTCAGCCTCCTGAGTGCTGGGGTTATAGTCATCTGCCACCAAGGCTGGTTTTAAGCTTTAATTTCAAAAGAGAATTCTATTTTACAAATAATTCACATGCAGAGGTCATAATTCACAGAGTCTAACACCGTCTAGTGGATAGTACAGCTCTCTCTCTTACACAAACGCTATCTGGTTTCACTTGGTGAATATTACAGGATCCAAAGCTTATTTCTATAGGTTTTTGTACATTTTGTTATTTATTAAATCATATCTTGTGTTTTTAAAATTGATTTCAAATATTTCCTTCAGAACTTTAAGCTTGATATGCTATTTCTTAGCTGACATCACTTTTTGGCATTGAGAACACTTGGATCCCTAGTGATTTTTAAGTACCACTACATTGTTAACTAAACTCTCCTTATAAATATGTCCTTTGAATTCATGTTTCCCATTAAATGAAGTTTTATAAGCTTTGCCCAACATCTCCCCACTCTCTATTTTAAGGAAGTTCTATTGTTATTTTTTTAAAGACCACACTGAATTTTAGAAAAACTGGCCACTATTGTTATCTTTAAGATAATTAGCTTTCTCCAGCTAGAAAACACTACACTTCTATGTATTCACACCTTCTTTTCAGTGATTGTTTTGTAGAAAGTAAACTTAAAAATTGAAATATAACATCCATGGAATAATATGTAGAATGTTAAGTGTACAGCTCAGTGAATTTATTAAATGTACAAACCTATATATTTAGTCTCTGGATCAAGAAATACAAAGGACCTCTGCAGCACCATTTGCATTTGTCTGTTCTGTCACTCTTCACATTCTTACATTTTTCTCCCTCAGCAAAATAAACAGGCCACAGATGTGTAAATACCATATCTTTCTCTGGTGTGAGACCTGTGGATGTAAATGAGTTCTAGAATGTATGATAGATTTTATGAAATAGGAAATATTCAAAGGGAAAGGGATAGGGGAAAGTAATGAGGGGAAAGAATAAATAGGATTTAAAAAGAAAGAGAAAGCACATGTCTATA
The DNA here is from genome assembly GCA_004025085.1 of Thryonomys swinderianus. Taxonomy (NCBI): domain Eukaryota; kingdom Metazoa; phylum Chordata; class Mammalia; order Rodentia; family Thryonomyidae; genus Thryonomys; species Thryonomys swinderianus. Next base: position 14,619 of record PVIC010023027.1, on the reverse strand, counting down.
AGGGGTGGGGGGTGTAGAGTGTGGACAGATATGGGAAAAAATGAGAATTAACGTGTCATATACTGGTACAAATTTTCCAGTGTTGAGTGTGATTGTGAGCTGTCTATAAAATGTACCAGTAAAGGATTCAATAAAAAAAAACCCACCCCCAGCGCAACAACAACAACAACAACAATAAAAAACTACACTTGATCTTAGCCAAAAGACTGGGAAATGATAATAAAAAACTAAACATGGGGTTTCTTATATTCCAAATGAGTTTCACCTGTTTTTAAACTTCATTAAGTGGAATAGTACTTTTTAAAAACTCCATTATGTACTCACTTGTGTATAGCTTGTTCTATTCAGCATGGTTTTGAGATTTATACACGTTGCTGTTAAAGCCATAGTTCACCGATTTTTAGTGCTGTATAGTACTCCGTTCTAGAAGTTAACCATAATTTACATATGCATTCAGTTTTTCTCCCTCTTTTTTTTGGGGGGGAGTAGCTCAGGCTGGCCTTAAACTTACTATGCAGACTATACTAGCTTCAAACTGACAGTAGTCCTCCTGCCTCAGCCTTACCAATGCTGGGACTACAGGCATGTGCCACCACACCAGGCTCCATTATGCTTTTGATGGGCTTTGTGTTTGGTTTTGTACAATGATGAGGAATGTTGCAGTAAAACACACACTTTTGCTGAATATGTCTGGCTCAGAGGATACATGTATGTTCAACTTGGTAGACACTGACAAAACATTTCCGGTAGGTGTGGATTGACCCCTATGCCAATTAGAAGTGTACAAAGTTTCTCTGGGTCTTTTTTTTCTCTAGCACTTAGCACTCTCACACCTTTCCATTTTAGCCATTGTACTGTGTGATTTTTGGTGTCTGATCATAGGAATTTAAATTTGCATTTTCCTCTTGATTTGTGAGCTTGTTCAAAATTTCATGTTTCCTGGTCATCTGGATGCTCTTTAAATGTCTTTGATAAATCCATTCAAAACATTTGTGCATTGGTTTATGCAGTTGTGTATCATTTTCTTGCTGATTTGTAGTTCTTTATATTTTGAGTACCAGCCTCTGTGAGATCGGTGTATTGCATATAACTTCCACATCGTATGAGGTTGCCTTTTCACTTCCTTAATGTTGTCTTTCAGTGACTAGAGAGTTTTAGTTTTAATGTAGGCTAATTGAGCAGTCTTTTATTTCATGGCTTGAACTTTTTTGTTCTATTTAGGAAATCCTCATCTCCTCCAAGATTTTGAAGATAGAATCCTATGCTATCTCTTAGTAGCTTTGTTGGCCTGCGTTTCATATATGATAGACTTTTTTCTGCAGTGAGGTGATCTAAACCAGAACCTTGCACTTGGTAGGCAAGCACTTTACCACTCAACTATATCTTCAGCTCCAATTAGAATTAATTCTTCATACCCTACTCTTTCTGTTTGCAGACAATCTCTACCACAATGTTGAAAATAAGACCATAGAGATCTTCGATGTCCTCCTATTCTCAGATGGAAAAGTTTCAGTATTTCGTCATTAAGTATGGTTTTTGTTGTAGGGTTTCTTCACATGTAACCTTAATCAGATTAATGATGTTTCTGTTTTTCTGATTTGGAAAGAGTACTTTCAAAATCATGCATGACCATTGAATTTTTTCAGTGTTTTTCTGGATCTATTGAATGTTTCATATGATCATTCTATTAATTGGTAAATTGCATGAACTGATTTTTAGTGTTAAAACAGCATTTTACTCATGGTGTAAACTAGTTTCTGTGTTCTTTTGAAGCGCAGGAAAAAGCTATATGAATGTGCATCTATGAGTGCATTTTAGAAGTTTTGCATCAAAGTTCATAAATGAGATTGAACTTCAATTTTCCTTTTTTTTGGTTAGCCTTTGGGATTAAAGCAATGTTAATTTCAAAAGTGAGTTGATATGCAAAAACTTTTTTTTTTTTACATTCTGGAAGGGATTATGTAACAGTGATACTATTTATTCTGTGAATGTTTAGGAGACTTCACTGGTAATGCCATCTGGGCCTCAAGCTTTCTTTTGAGGGAAATCTTTAGTTACAAATTCAGATTTTTGAGTTATAGGAATAAGGAAAGTTTAAAAACTATGTCTTAAAGACACACAACATTAATATCCTTAAGAAACTCCATTGTAAATTTTCACATTTATTGGCATAATTTTTTAAAAATTGTATCTTATGTGTTTAATATCTATGGTATCTGTATGGCATCTTTGTTTACATTACTAATATTGGTTATTTTTTCACTCACTGTTCATCAGTTTAAGGGCAGATTTTCATCACCATTTGATATTTCATGCAATCCATTTTTGTTTTTCCTAGGTGTTTGTATTGACTTTTTATTTCACTAATTTCTGATTTTACATTTATTATATTAATCTACTGTTTAAATTTTTCATTTTGTTTTACTGCCTCAGATGTATGATTATATTTCCTTCCTTCTCAAAAATATGCATCTAAAACTATAAATTTACTTATAGTAGTGGCTCTGTTGTATCCCTGAAAGTTTTTTGGCATATGTTTGGAGTACATGATGGTCATATTCCCTCTGAGGAGTTGATATAAGTACATGACACATCTCAATTGTTTCTCAACCCCTTTCTCCCTTCTCTCCATCCTCCATCTCGAGGCCCCTTTCCATTGTGCAAAAGCTCTGTCTCCCTAAAACTTTGATACTTTTACTTTCATGTAGCACAAAATACTTTCTAACAATTTTCATTTCTTCCTGGAGCTATGGTTTATTTGGAAGGGAACTGCTTAGTGTCCCAGCTCAGATGATTTTACAGCTATATTTTAGAATAAATGATCAATAACTTTACGGTTGGAGAATACATTCTGAGTCCAGTTCCTTGACATCAGTTGAGATTTACTTCACGATGTATTCTACAGTGTAGTGTCTTCATGAAGCATGGTAAAAATTATATAGTGAATGCTACGATCCAAGACAAAGGCAGTGTGTCCTCTCTTACCTTACTCACCACATGACTCTGACTCTTCCCAAAAGTCAAAATGACCATGAAAGATGAACGTTTTGGATGATTCAGGGCATCAAGACAGCCACAACTGCATAACTAAAGACACTCATGAAATGGGACCTCCAGAACTACTTCAGAAAGTGGCAAGAGAGATGGGATACGTGTGTTTCAAATGATGGGAAAGGTTTTGAGGGAGGTTATTAGTATGGTATCTTTAATTTAATACATTTTAAAAATAATAAAAAAAAACCTCATGGGAGTTTCAAAACTAGTGCATAAATCCCTCTAAACTCTACTTAGGTTACTCCAGTGGAAATTCTGATACGACTATAGTATACTATTAAGCAACAACTGCAGACCTCATCAACACTATTGTAGGTCAGTTATATAAGCAGTTTTTCACATGCACTAATTTTTATCTGTGTGTTTTTGGTTATAGTTGTCATCAGTTTAATCATGTATATGTATATATAAAATATATGTTTTGTTTTTGTTTTTTGCTTTTTGGAGACAGGGTGTCGCTTTGTAGTTCAGGCTGGCCCTGAGCTCACTATGGTGCCCAGGCAAGCCGCCGCGAACTCAGCAATCCTCCTGTCTCTGCCTCCTGAGTGCTGTGATGACAGGCGTGAGCCACCACGTCCGGCATTGTGGTATGCGGTGTTGATTGTTGGTGGGCGTGTCTCCATGCCCAGCATTCTATGTGGTCACCGGGGATCGAACTCAGGTCCTTTGTGCTTGTGAGGCAGGCGCCAGAACCACTGAACTAACCCCCCGGCCCCAAAATATATGTATTTTTGACAAGACACAGAGCTGTTCAGTCATCATACAGTAAGTATCACATATTACCCGTTTATAGTCGCTTCTATCCCACCTCCTTTTTGCTAGTTATTACGTTCTCCATCTCTATAGGTTTGTCAGTGTTATAATATATAGATTTAATTATATATTATGTAACCTCTTAGAAATTGGCTTTTTAAAAATTAATGAACTTTATGTTTTAGAATAGCTTTAAGTTTACAGAAAAACAGCAGAAAATACAGTTCCAATGTATCTTCATACTTATAGTTTCGCTATTATTAGCATCTGTATTAATCAGTATGGTACACTTCTTATCTATGAGCCAGTATTTGACACATTATTATTAACTAAAATGCCTAGTTTGCATTAGAGTTCTTAGTCTGTGTTGTATAGTCCTCTGGCTTTTGACAAATGCACAGTGTCGTGTCCACCGTTACCAATATCTGTTATTACAGGATATCCTCACCGCTTAAATCCCTCTATGCTCCACCTGTTGATCCTGCTCTCCTCTCAGACCTGGAACCACTGACCTTTTCAATCTTTATATAGTCTTTTCCAGAATGTCATATAACTGGAACCATATATGGCATAGCCATTTCAAGATGACTTGTTTAAATTCACAAAATACATTTATGCTTTGTCCCAGGTTTTATGTTTTTGTGGCTTAAAAGTCCACTTTTTCACCTTGAGTGATATTCAGATATCAACATGTACACAGTTCCTTTACTTGTTTACCTACTGAAGAGCATTTTAGTTGCTTCCAAGGTTTTGCAATTCTGAATGTAGCTGCTGCAAGCATTTGTGTGCAGGCTTTTTGTGGGAACATGTCGTCAGCTCATTTGGATAAATACCAGAGAGTGATTGCTGAAGTGTATGTTTAAGACTATGTTTAATTTTGTGAGTAACTACCAGAATTTTTTCCACTCTGGCTGTGCCATTTTGTGTTCCCATCACCACCAACTTCCTTTTTCTCCATGTTCTTACCAGCATTCAGTAGCGTCAGTGTGTTGAATTACCGTTCTAACAAGGGGCAGTGGCATCTAATTTTTAATCTGCATTTCTCCAATGACACTTGATACTGATAACATTTCTTGTGCATATTTATCATCTGTACAAAATCTTTCTTGAAAGATTCACATCTCAAGCATGATCACCCTGAGTTCTGTTCATGTTATTGGACATGTCAGTATTTGGTTCACTTTTACTGAATGAGTAATATTCTAAAGAGGAGAAGGGATGTACCAGGATCATCATTCAACCTGCTGAAATAATTTTTTGTTGTCTTCTTTTTGGAGCCATTACAAAAGAAGATGGCACGGTCATCAGTGTACAGGTTTTTGTGGGCACATAAAATTTCACTTCTTTGGAATGGATTTCCAAGAATGTCCTTGTTAGTCATGTGACATTTTCATGTTTAGTTAAGAGTCTACCATATAGTTTGCCAGACTACTTATACTAGTTTCTATTCCAATCAGAAATGTCTTTTTATTTTGTTTTCTATGTTTGTTGCTAGTATAAAATATGGCTAACATTCAGGATTTGTCTCATATCCTTTGATCTTATATACCTTGATTATTAGTCACAGTTTTTTTCATGATTTCTTGAGATTTTCTACTTAGGAGGTCATGTCATCTGCAAATGGAGGTTGTTTCATTTCTTCTTTTCTATTCTGAATGATTTTTATTTATTTTTCTTATGTTATTATACTAGTTAGATTTCCAATATTATGGTGAATAAAAGTTGTGAGAATACACACCTTTGTTTTGACTCTAGCAGGAAAGAACTCAGTATTTCAGCAATAATTTGATTTGATTTTAACTGATTTTTCAAATATTCTTTGTCAGGTTTGGTTTCATTTCTAACTTGCTGGAAGTTACTTTTTAAATGACTAATGAGTGTTTGAATTTGGAAATTATTTTTCTGCATCAATGGATGTGTGATCATATGGTTTTCCTTTAACATTTTGTTATGGTGGATTAAATTGATTGTCAAATGTCAAACCAATCTTCCATAACTAAAATAAATTCTACTTAATCACACTGTATAATTGGTTTTTACATATTTCTAGACTCTGGTAGTGTTTTCTTGAAGTATTTGTGTCTATATTCTTTTTTTTTTTTTTTTTTTTTTTTGAGACAGAGTCTCGCTTTGTAGTGCAGGCTGGCCCTGAGCTCACTATGTAGTCCAGGCAAGCCTCAAACTCAGCAATCCTCCAGTCTCTGCCTCCCGAGTGCTGGGATTACAGGCATGAGCCACCACGCCCAGCTTGTGTCTATATTCTTAATAGACATTTATTTATAATTTTCTTTTTGTTTATAATTTTTCTTTTTTGTATGACTGGTTTTTGAAATCAGGGTAATACTGGACTCACAAAATGAGTTTGTTACTGTTTGTTTTCCTTTTATTTTTTATAAGGGATTTCTGTTAAATGAGTGTCAATTTCTTTTTCAGTATTTGGTAAATACTTTAATGAGGCTATCTGGCCTGGGATTTCATTTGTTAAGGTTTTTAGTGAAATAATGGCAAGATAAAGTTACTTCTTTCTTGTTGCTTTCAATATCTTCTCTTTGTCATCAGCTTTTGAAAATGCAGCTCTAATATGCCTTGGAGTAGATTGAATTGAATTTAACAAACTTGATGTTTACTAATTCCTGGATATTTAGATAATAGATACATAGACTTTTTCTTTTTTTTGAATATGGGATCTTTAAGCCACTATTTTTTAAAAATGTCATTCTACTTCTTTCTCTGTTTCTAGTTCCTCTGGAACTAGAGAGAAATCTTTTTATTGGTGAATATTCTGTTTTATGGCTATGCCACATTTTGGTTTTCTACTAATGAATAGTTGGGTTGTTCCTCTCTCTGTTTTATTGTAAATAGTGATACTATGAACATTAATATGAACTTTTTGAATATGTGTTTTGAATTCTTTTTAGTATATACCCAGCAGTGGATTTCTTGTCTTATGATAATTCTGTGTTTAAATTATTTTGATGATTCACCAAAGTGTTTTCTATGGTGGCTGAATCATTTTATTTCACCACCAGTGATATGTAAAAACTTCCATAGTCTTTCCAATACATGTGTTCATTTTTAAAAATATCTGTGTCCTAGTGAGTGGTATCTTATGATTTTAATTTGCATTTTAATGACTAATCTGCTGAATATCTCTTCATGTGCTTGATGCCCATTGTATATCTTCTGTGGGGGAACATCTACTCAAATTATCCCACCTTCCACCTTCAAAAAATTTAGTACTGAATAATTTTGAAAACCTTTGTATGATCTCTTTGTAAAAGGCAGCTTTATTGGGATATAATGTATATTTCATAAAATTTACCCCTTACCCATCTTTTAATTGGGAATTTGTTTCTCTTCATTGTTGTGTTGTAAGAGTTTTTCATTTATTGAGGATAGTAGACTTTTATCAAATAAATGATCAGCAGATACTTCTCTCACTCGTGATTTGTCTTTTCACTGTCTTGTGTCCTTTGATATAGAAAGGCTTCTTGAGTGGAATCCAACTTATCTATGTATATTTTTGTTCCTTGTGCTTTTGATTTCATGTCCACTGTCTTCTCCATTTATGAGAATATAGCTGATTTTTTAGGTAAGAATTTTACAGTTTCAATACAGATAGAAATGCTTGATCTATCATAAAATCATGTTTCATATGGTAAATGGAAAGGTTCTGTCTCCTTCTTGTGCATGTGGATATCCAATCTCACAGCATTTTAAAATTATTTTTTCTTTTTGCTCATTGAACTGGATAATCTGAATTGAGCTGCCTTCCAGTTCAATGATTCCTTTTTCTTATGCTACTCAAATCCATCATTAAATTCCTCTAGTGAATTTTTAATTCTAATTCTTGCATTTTTCAACTTTGGAATTTTTATTTGGCTTCTTTTTATACTTTTATTTTTATTGATAGCTTATATTGCTGAGGCATTATTCTCGATTTTCTTTAATTCTTGTTTATGTTTCCTTTAGATCTTTGAGTATATTTGCAGTCTCTGGTTCTTTTGGTGTTTGAGCCTTGTCAAAAGGAGCATTTCTATTACATTCCTTTCATCTTCTGTGAATGAACCCTACTTTTTAATGTCACTGTGTGTGTTGGGCTTCCTTAAATGGGCAATTTTGAATACTATGATGTTTACTATGTACAGTAGATGCTACTCTGTCCCCTGGATTTGTTGTTGCTACTATTCTGTGAGTAATATATTTTAAAAGCCTTTTAATGTATATTTTTCAATTGTAAATTAGTCTTTGAGTCCTGGAGACTGTGTTCTGCTGGATTAATAGTCAGCTGGCAATCATAGATAGATTCCTTTGAGTACTGTGAACCTTCAGATGAGCAGGCTTTTGGTTTTCCTACTTCCCACCTTTGGCCCTGGCCACAGAAGGTGGGTCGCCCTCTCTGGCTTCCCATGCAACAAGATGGAGTTTGGAAGTTCTAACTCCTTCGTTTTTCTCCTTGGCGCTGCTGGTGCTGGGGTGTTTGTGATGTTTGGCTAGGACAGGGCAGGTATTGTCACTGTTTTCTCTGTTTTCCTGGGCTGGTACTTTTTTGGTACTCTGACTAGAGAGAAAAAAGGCATTTCTCAGGGCTTTTCTTGGTCTTGCAGCTTTTTCCGGCACTTTAACAAGATATATCATGGACAAGTACAAATTCCCTATGGTGAATGTTATTATGTATGTTTAAAATGTACCAATAAAATGTTTTGCTTAAAAAAAGGAGAAAGGCACATTAGGGTTTTCATGGGAGGAATAAAGAGCATGCACAGAACCCACTGGCATTGTTTCTGTGAAGGTCTCAGTCCCTGGCCAGTCTGCCTTTTCTTTCCCACCACATGCTGTTGTCTTCTGATTTTCTGCTGCAGTGTCGGAATGAGAGGAATCGGGAGAAATGAGTGTAACTCTTCCTGTCCGGAACCTGGGAGTCCTCTGTTATCATTTTTCTCTAAAACATCAGTTTCTGGCCTGCTGTCAGAGTGAAAGCAGATCGCCTTAATCCAGCCAAGAGTTGAGACACTACGAGGCTAAGGCCTGTCCACTCTGGCTGTGCACAGCACTCCAGCATCCACTTGCAATCTGGGGGAGCCCGGAGACTCGTCACGGTTGACCCCAAGCGCTGCAAGACCTCCGGCCCCTCATTAGTTGAGCATCTGTTGCATGCGTTTTCCAGCGCAGCCGTTTGAAAAGCAGTGGAAGCCTCTGTGGGAACCGTGACTCAGGGGGTCACATTTGTTCTTCTGGTCTTTTCCCTTCTCTGATCTTATTTTTTATGTAAACCTGGGTTACAGAAGCCTTGGACTTTGATTTCCGGCCCATCGTTTCCATGACATAGTGGGAGACTGATCAGCTTCCCCAGCTCTCGGGAACTGCTTTGGCCTTGACTTCCAGCCTCAATGTGGTATTTTGTTGTTTGCCAGTCACGCAGTTCCTGCAGCAGTTAGGGAGCGCATTATGCCAGGCTCGTGGAAGTTCCTTTCGCCCTAGGACAGTGGTGGTGAACTTCGGACACCATTGACACAGCGGGCATGCAGAGCCCTCTCTGTCAGTACGTAAGCCAAGTCACTCGAGCAGCTGACTGTCGGATAGCAGTTGTTTTGTCTAAACTAAAACCTTAAATTGAGGTTTAATTGCAATGTGGGCACTTGGTGATAAATAAATGGGTTTTAGGTGGCGGGTTTGGACAGTCATCTCTAAAAGGTTTACCATCACTGACCTAAGGTCTTTGCCCCTCGAATCTCCTTTGCCTCAGTAGCTCTCTGGTGGAATAAGACATGTGCGCATCCATACACATACAGATGAGGTTTAGCAATGTTTTCTGTATTTTCTTAGTGGATCAATTGGTCTGCTATGTAAAGTTGTTCATCACAGCCATGAGTAGAAATTCTTAGTGAAGTTTTATGGTTTTCTTAAAATATATTCTATATACTTACATATATTTCTTGAGTTTTATAATTGTGTCATTAACATAAAAGATTTTTTCTCTCTTTATATATTTTTTGTTGTTGTCTTTTGAGACAGGGTCTTGCTTTGTAGTTCAGGCTGGCCCTGAGCTCACTATGGAGCCCAGGCAAGCCGCCGCAAACTCAGCAATCCTCTTGTCTCTGCCTCCCAAGTGCTGGGATGACAGGCGTGAGCCACCACGCCTGGCACTGTGGTATGCGGTATTGATTGCTGGTGGGCCTGAGTCTCCACGCCCAGCATTGTATGTGGTTACCAGGGATCGAACTCAGGACCTTGCACTTGCGAGGCAGGCACCAGAACCACTGAGCTAACCCTCCGGCCCTCTCTTTATATTTTTTAATTGGTTGTAGCTGGTGTTTGTAAAGGATTTTGACTAATGTGTTAGTGGTTTTTCTCTTGTTGCTCAAGCTCTTAATCCTAGTGCTGCAGGCCTCACCTCATCATGAATCAGTCGTATGGTCTAGATGCCACTGCCTCTGTGAAAGGATGAAGCTTTCAGGGGACATCTAGACACAAGCCACAAGACTAGTATATTCTAATCTAGTGTTTTTTCTACCTTGTAAAAATTATTCATTTTTGTTTTGCTTAATTCATTGGCTAGAATTTTTTTTTTTTTGAGACAGGTGTGGCTTTGTAGTCCAGGCTGGCCCTGAGCTCACTATGGAGCCCAGGCAATCTTGGAACTCAGCGATTCCCCCTGCCTCTGCCTCCCGAGTGCTGGGATGACAGGCGTGAGCCACCACTTCTGGCACTGTGGTATGTGGTATTGATGGCTGGTGGTATGAGTCACCACGCCCAGCATTGTATGTGGTTACCGGGATCAAACTCTGGACCATTGCATTTGCGAGGCAGGCACCGGAACCACTGAGCCAAATCTCTGGCCCCATTGGCTAGAATTTTAAAATACTTTGCTGAATAGTGGTAGTGTTAATGTTAACTGTGAGTTTTATGTCCTTCATTTCAGTAAAGATCATAATAATGCTTTACTGTTAATACAAAATTTCCTGTACACTTTGCATAAATACCTGTAACCAAATTAGAATATTCCTTTAACATCTTGAGGTGCTAAAGTTTTAACCCTTGCAGAATAGTCATCATCCACATTGACTCATAAATTCCCTACTATCTTTCCCCACCTTAACATGTAGGCATTCTGCCATGCTGGGTAGAAATTAGCATTGGCTAAAAGTACCGGCCCAGTCTGTAGGAGAGGAAAATAGATGCGTTGTCCCTATCAATTTATGGAATTATGGATTCTGTCTTGGATCTCCCTTTGTCTAGATGTGAACAGTATTTCTCAAAGGGGCCTCTTGCTGTTGAATTTCTCAACTTGGATTTATGGAAGTACCTTGGATACCATTTGTTGTTTTGACCCTGGCTGCTTTCTACCTTCAGTTATCTGGATCTGGATATTTAAAAAATGTTTTTGTTTGATTTTTTTCTGAGACAGGGTCTTAGTGTGTAGTTGAGGCTGGCCTTAAACTTACCACGTAGCTCTGGCTGGCTTCAAACCCACAGCGATCCCCTTGCCTCAGCCTCCCAAGTGCTAGGGATACAGGCATGCACCACCACATCCAGCTGTATCTTGAGATTCTTGAATTTTGTCACTAAAGTAAATCATGGAGCTGTGAGGAGTATGAGCTAAAGAAGCAGGAAGCAGAGAGGATTAATGGCTTTGACTGAACCTGTAACACTGGCTTTAAGAACTACATAGTTTTTGCTCTTTCAGGTGTATCAGATTCTTAAATCCCTTAGTGCTGGTCTCTACATGACCTTATCCAAATCTCTGTGTCTTACAGTCTCCGCAGCTCTCCTGGAATGATCTCTCAGCAGGCCCACTGTGAAATTGTCTTTCTTGCAAACAGTCAGGATTCATTCCCAGAGCCTAGGGCAACCTTATGGATTCACCAGTGAACAAGGTGATCAAGAAATGTTTCTCACCCTTCCAGCATTCTAAGTGAAGTGTCAGTCTTGCTGCCTCCTTCAGTGCAGGCTCACGTTTTACACTAAGTATGGAAATAGCACTTGGCCAGGAGTCAGAAGTGTTTGATTCAGTCCCTGCTTTGACACACAATTATTACTTTGTGATCAACTAAAAACTGCCTTGTGTTTTAGCTCTTTATATAGTACATAGGCTGAAGCCTTCTTACCATACTTACCTATCCAGACTGTGATAGGAATAAAATCTGATGAGTGGCAAAATATAACAAAGAATTTATTATTACAGTCAATTACTTGCAGTCATTTACGGGATGTTCATTCAGTGCCATGTACTCTAATCAAATATATATAATAGGTAGTACATATATACATTATTCAAATAATCCATAAGAAGTAGAAGAATAACACTCTTCCTTCTTTGACGTAAAGAAACCAAGTTATATTAGTTTTTTTGCCTCTGGTGTAACAAACTGACAAACAGCAGTTTTAAAAAATAAACATTTTTCATCTTACAACTCTAAAGTCAACATATTCTGAGGGCTGAGTATTTTTCTGGAAGCTCTGGGGATAAATCTTCTTCAAGCTTCCTCAGGATGTTGACACATTTCACTTTTTATGGTTGCTGAACTGAGGTCCCCATTTCTTTGCTGGCTGTTGGCCCGAGTTTTTCTCAGCTGTACAGGCCATTTATGTTTGCGGCTCCTGGGTCCTTCGCCTTCAGAGGCACAGGTGTGACTGGCTCCTCCTGTGCTCTGCACCTTGCTGTCTCTTCTGCCTTTCTCTTCCATTTTTAAAGGCCTGTGTAATTACACTGGAGAATCTAGAATAACCTCAATAACTTAAAGTCAGTGGACTACAAACAATTCTATTTGTGAAATCCCTTTGGCTACATTCACAGTTATAATACTGGAGAGTGAAGGTTGTGGGGCTAAAATCTTGGAGCCGCACTGATACAGCCACTGCTATGTAAGTTTAATGAATATGTTTGTAAGAGAATAGTTAAAAATAATGTGAAAACATAACTTGATGAATGTGAGAACTTTTTATGCATTCAAAAGAAGTATGTGATATGAAGCTGTCTCGTGATGCTATTTTTCACATAAGTAAGCCACTAGGCTCTGCTTGATATCCATCTGGGCTTTATGAGAAGAACTTCAATATTCGTCCTATAGCTTTTATTGCTACTTTCCAGATATAGAATTGCTTCACCACATCTGAGTCCAACCTTTTGCTCCATTCTTCACCATGAATTTTAGTTGTAGTCTTTATTCTGTACCGTTTTGAGCCACATCTGTACCTAGAAACCAGAGTCCTCTCTAATGCAAATCTCCTTGTATGACAATGAACTTCAGTGTCTTTTTTCTCTAAAAATCAAATCTATGCTCCTTGAAATGGCTTCCAAGATCATGCTTGAGCTGCTGAGACTTACTTCTCTAGCTGTACCTCCATCCACTCTCTATCTTTGCTCAAGGATTACTGAACTTACTATTTATATTTTCTAGTATAGCACAGTCTCTTGCCATTTTGACCATCATATGTGGTGGAAGAGTCCTCGTCTTCTTTATGCAATCTGAATGCCACCAGTTCTTATTCATTTTTTTTTGAGACAGGGTCTTGCTTTGTAGTCCAGGCTGGCCCTGAGCTCACTATGGAGCCCAGGCAAGTCTTGAAGTCAGTAATCCTCCTGCCTCTGCCTCCCGAGTGCTGGGATGACAGGCGTGAGCCACCACGCCCGGAGAGTTCTTATTCATTTTTGAGGGGCCATTTGAGACATCACTTATTTCAAATGTCTTCTTCCATTCCTCAAATAATGCTTTATCAATCTCAATTCTCCCTGTAAACTGTCAGCTCCTTGAAGTCGAGCATTTTGTCTATTTTCTTAAATGTTGTGTTGTTAGAACTTAACTGTGAAATATTTTCTCAGAAGATGAATAAGTGAATAAAACTGTGGCTATGTAAGCATTCTTCTGCTAGTTCCAATAGGTATGATACAACATCTATATTCTCTTCAGTGTTTCCAAGAATTAAGATTGATGTCCATTCTATGTAGCCTGTCTTTAGCATAGTCCTGATGTATGTGATCTTTCCTAGGCTAGGAAGTTTGCCCTTGGGAACTGGCATGGTTCTCCCACAGTCAGTCATCAAACCCTTGGTACCTCAAGATTTTAAAGTTTTCTTTCCTGCTTGGAGATTGACTATATGTTGATATAACTACCTCTACACATATCTTAGAGATGGATTCCCACACTACGATTGTTTTCTTTTTTGTGTTCTTGCTGTGGCCATCTGATTCCGTTCCAGGCCTGTTGGCTTATGCACTGAAGGGTTTTGAGCTCGGGCATGGTTGCGTGCTTTTACACTTATGGTTACCTACTCCTACACTATAGCCATGGGCTCCTACTCAGAAGCTGTTTTAACATGTGCTAACACTGTCTTTTCAGACACTTCGGCTACCTGTTCACAAAACTTTATTTTTCTCAAAATGTAGTCATCTAAGTCCACATATGCACTGTCTATTCCAATGCTATGATTATTTACTTTTGCTTTGTATGGAATAGTGGACTTAGGTTCACATTCCATACTATTTTTTTTTTCCAGTACCGGGTATTGAACTTGGGCCCTTGTGTGTCCAAGGTTGGCATGGTATCACTTGAGCTAAATCCCCAGCTCCCATCATTCCATAAGTTTTTATCACACTTACTTGATTGTGATTACCCCTTCACTGTGCTTTTTGGTGTCTGCTGTTTTCTTACCTTCTGATTTTTTTTTTTTTTTGAGACAGGGTCTCGCTTTGTAGTTCAGGCTGGCCCTCAGCTCACTATGGAGCCCAGGCAAGCCTCGAACTCAGCAATCTTCCTGTCTCTGCCTCCTGAGTGCTGGGATGACAGGTGTGAGCCACCACGCCCGGCACTG
>PVIC010023026.1:0-27139 GCA_004025085.1 Thryonomys swinderianus | reverse complement strand
ATCCTCTTGTCTCTGCCTCCCAAGTGCTGGGATGACAGGCATGAGCCACCACGCCCGGCACATTGTGGTATGCGGCGGCGTTGATTGCTGGTGGGCGTGAGTCTCCACGCCCAGCATTATATGTGGTTTCCGGGGATCGAACTCAGGACCTTGCGCTTGTGAGACAGGCGCCGGAACCACTGAGCTAACCCTCCGGCCCAGAATATAAAAATTTAAAACAGTACTTCATTCTACAAAACAAATGAACATTTGCCAGGCATGGTGGCTCACGCCTATAATCCAAGCACGCGGGAGACAGAGACAGGAGGATTGCTGAGTTCCAGGCTTGCCTGGGCTACATAGTGAGCTCAGGGCCAGCCTGAATTACAAAGCGAGGCCCTGTCTCAAAAAAACAACAACAAATGAACATTTTAAGCATTCAATAAATATTTGCCCATTTGATTTTTAAATTTAAATCCAACTACTTTAAGTATGATAATCTATTAGTCAGCTTTCTGTTGATGTGACAAAATACCTGAGATAAACAACTTAAATGAGCAAAGATTTATTTCAGCTCAAGGTTTCAGAGGTTTCAGTCTATGTTCATTTGGCCCCATTCATTTTTGGGCCTGTGACAGGGCAGAAAAGCATGACAGGGAGTGTATGATGGAGTTAAACTGCTCATTTCAGGTCAGATGGGGAGAGGCCAGGGTCCCAATATCCCCTTCAAGTGCAGCCCCTAGTAACTTAGCTTCCTGCAACCGGCTCCACCTCCTAAACTTCAAAATCAGATGTAAAAATGGTCATAATACTGTCTTAGTTTTTTGGTCATAGTGTTTATAAAAATAAAATTTTCAGGGCTGGAGATTTAGCTCAGTGGTTCCTGCGCCTGCCTCGCAAGCGCAAGGTCCTGAGTTTGATCCCCAGTAACCACATACAATGTTGGGCATGGGGACTCACGCCCACCAGCAATCAATACCACATACTACAGTGCTGGGCGTGGTGGCACACGCCTGTAATCCCAGCACTCGGGAGGCAGAGACAGGAGGATTGCTGAGTTCGAGGTTTGCCTGGACTACATAGTGAGCTCAGGGCCAGCCTGAACTACAAAGCGAGACCCTGTCTTAAAAAAAAAAAAAAAAATTCAAGCTGGCTTGGTGGCTCACACCTGTAATCTCAGTACTTGCACTCAGGAGGCAGAGG
Organism: Thryonomys swinderianus; assembly: GCA_004025085.1. NCBI lineage: Eukaryota > Metazoa > Chordata > Mammalia > Rodentia > Thryonomyidae > Thryonomys > Thryonomys swinderianus. The sequence continues at coordinate 25,957 of PVIC010023026.1, read as the reverse complement.
CAGGAGGATTGCTGTCAGTTCAAGGCCAGTCTGGGCTACACAGTGAGTTTCAGGGGCCAGCCTGAACTACAAGGTAGATCCTGTCTCAAAATCACACACACGCAAAAATCCCAACTTTCTCCTGGTTATAAAATATAGTAAACCTTATGAAAAAAAATACAGAAGGGCCAGAGATTTAGCTCAGTGGTTCTGGCGTCTGCCTAGCAAGCGCAAGGTTCCCAGTTCAATCCCGGTAACCACATACAACAATACTTGGGTGTGGTGATTTACACCCACCAGCAATCAGTACCACATACCACAATGCCCCGTGTGGTGGCTCATGCCTGTAATTCCAGTACTCGGGAGGCAGAGCAGGAGGATTGCTGAATTCGAGGCTGGCCTGGGCTACATAGTGAGCTCAGGACCAGCCCGAACTACAAAGCGAGAACCTGTCTCAAAAAAAATAAAATAGGGCCGGAGGGTTAGCTCAGTGGTTCCGGCGCCTGCCTCGCAAGCGCAAGGTCCTGAGTTCGATCCCCGGTAACCACATATAATGCTGGGCGTGGAGACACGCCCACCAACAATCAACACCGCATACCACACAATGCCAGACGTGGTGGCTCACGCCTGTCCTCCCAGCACTCGGGAGGCAGGGACAGGAGGATTGCTGAGTTCGCGGCGGCTTGCCTGGGCACCATAGTGAGCTCAGGGCCAGCCTGAACTACAAAGCGAGACCCTGTCTCAAAAAGCACACACACAAAAAAATAAAATAAAAAAATAAAATAAAATAAAATAAATAAAAACAAAATCATATGAATCCTGGCAGCCAAAGATATTATTAATATTTTGGTAGATTACCTTTTAGTATTTATTCTATACATACACCCATCCATGTTTGTGCTTACTTTTTCTCCACCTCATTATAACACAAGCAAATCTTAGTTTTTTCTTGTTTTGGCGGTACCAGGCAAAGAACTTGGGCCAGTGTGCTTGCAAGGTAGGTGTGACACCACTGAGCTGTATCTCTGGCCCTAAACCTACAATTCTTGAAAACGTATTTTTACCACTGCGTGTTTTTTCACTATATGGAACAACTGTAAGTTCTTCATCTGTTCTAGGATATTTAGCTTGTAATTTTGAAATATTTATAAATATTACTAAATATTATAAATATTTATAAATATTAAGTATATTACAAAGAATATATTTGTACACAAATTCTCCTGATATAGTTTGTTTTGCTTTGTTAAAACAGGGTCTCACTGTGTAATTCATACTGGCCTTGAATTCACTTCCAGCCAATACTGGGCTTGAACTAGAGGCAACCCAGCTGCCTCTGCCTGCTGGGGGGCTGAGATTAGAGGCGTGCGTCACCATGCGGGGCCTGGTGTAGCTTTTCAAAAGAAAAACCAAGTGGTTTCGAAACAGTATTTGCTCTCCACGATGTTAGCAGATATTTTCTAGGTAGAACATCTTTCCGCATTGTAGACTGCTGCCTGGGAATCATCCTTCAAGGGTAAGGAGTTGCAGTTTTCTAGTATAAAGTCAAAGCGATGAGGTTGCCCTCTTGAGGCACTATGGCACCGCAACCTGAAGTCCTGGGGGGCAGAGTCGGAGCCCCTAAGGTGCAGGGGCCCCACATTCTGTCTGTTTGAAAAGAAGCACCCGACACGCTAAGGGGTGAGAGACCCCTGCCGCCCCGCCGCGAGGCATCTCCCGGGCCGCGGCTGGAATCCGCCCTTCCCGCCTCACCTTCGAGCCGCGCAGCACCTGGTCGCAGTACAGCGCCACCTTCTCCGCGCGCCACATGCTCCCCAGCGGCGACGCGCACACGGCCGGCAGGGGCTGCGCCTCCGCCTCTGCCCCCCGGACCCACCCCGCGCCCGCCTCCTGGGCCGCCTGAGGCCCGGCCTCGGCCTCCTTCGTCGCCCCGCTCGTCTCCCGCTTCCTCAGCCGCCCCACGACGTGCCCTTTCGGCCCCTTCCTGGGGCGCAGGGAGGCCACCACCGTCCGCACCGGGGGCGCGGCGGCAGCCTCCTCGCCTGGCCCGCCCGGGGGCGTGTCCGGGGTCTCTCCCCCAGGCCCCGCCGCGTCCCCAGGCCCCGCCGCGTCGCCAGGACCCGTCGCCATCGCCGCCGCACCAGGGCCCCTGCAGCCGTTGGCCACGTTTCCCGCCGCGAACTCGGGGCTCGCGGGGCTCGCGGGATGGGGGGGGGGGGGGGTGCGGCGCGCGCGCGCACGCCGGGTCCGGGCCCGCGCACGGCCCGCGCGGCCCTGCCGCTGAGCGCCCTCAGCAGAGCCTCTTCGTAGGTCTGCAGCATGGGGGTCTGGAGGTCACTACGTGTCGCTGCTTCTCTTCCAACTCACAGAGCCGCCAACTGCCGCTTGAAAGTGTATTTTTCTCCTGGGAGGAAGGTATAACCGGGATTCTGATTATAACAAGAAAATCGTAAGTGATGAATCCAGCCATCTAGATACCCCCAGCCATCTAGATACCCCCTTCACATGGTTCCCAAAATATTTCCTTAATTTGATTTTCAATTTATTTATTTATTTATTTGTTTGTTTGTTTGTTTGTTTGAGACAGGGTCTCGCTTTGTAGTTCAGGCTGGCCCTCAGCTCACTATGTAGCCCAGGCAAACCTGGAACTCACAGCAATCCTCCTGCCTCTGCCTCTCAGGTGCTGGGATTACAGGCATGAGTAACTATGCCCAGTATTGTATGTGGTACCGGGGATCGAACTCCGGACCTTACACTTTATTTCCCCAGCCCCTGATTTTGCTTTTTTTTTTTTTGAGACAGGGTCTCGTTTTGTAGTTCAGGCTGGCCCTGAGCTCACTATGTAGCCCAGGCAAGCCTCGAACTCAGCAATCCTCCTGCCTCTGCCTCCCGAGTGTTGGGATTACAGGCATGAGCCACCATTCCTGGCATTGTGGTATGTGGTAATGATTGCTGGTGAGCGTGAGTCTCCACGTCCAGCATTATATGTGGTTACCGGGGATGGAACTCAGAACCTTGCACTTGCAAGGCAGGCGCCAGAACCACTGAGCTAACCCTCCAGCCCAAGAAAGTATGTTTTTAATAAATTATGGCTTTTTAAAATTCTTAGGTTCAGAATAATAGAGATTACCTGTACAGGTCCAAAATTTAAACAGCCTCCTTTTCCCCCAGAAGCACACACATATTTGTTAGGAACCTGCTATGTGCCAGGCATTGCATGGATGCTAAAGTCATGGAAATATTTCCTGCCTTTTTAATCCAGGTGAAAAGTGTAGGTGGGTCAGTAGATGCCTGTGTTTAGTAAGGACTGTGATTGTAACACACACACACACACACACACATATTTTAAATCTACACTGTAGAAAAGTACCTTTTGTTTCTGAAGAAATGTTACTTAACTCCAGTCTTTTAAAAAATAACTTCTGTTTTTTTTCATTAAATGATTTTGAACTTTTTTTTTTGTGGTACCAGGGATCGAACTTGGCCCTTGTGTGTCCAAGGTTGGTGCAGTACCACTTGAGTTAAATCCCCAGGCCTGTATTTCATTAAATGAAATTGTCAGGCATGGTGGCACATTCTGTAATTCTAGCTCTAAGAAGGCTAAGACAGCAAAACCCCAAGTTCAAATCCAACCTGGGCAATTTAGCAAGACTGTCTTGAAATCAGTTGAGTTTGGGATTTAGCTCACTGGTTGGGTGCCTCTGAGTTGGTCCCCAGTGCTGCTGAAAACAATTCAGTGAGTATACCCTGAGTCAGTTAGGGCAAAGCGGAAAAGCATTAGGAAGAAGAAAGCTTAATCAGCTCTAATGCCAATCCTCAGTGATATCTGTTGTTAGAGTCTGGTCATTTTCTTTCACTGTTTTTCCTATCACACTATTAAAAAGCTAGATTATAGTTAGTTTTATATATGTTTAAACTGAGTGTGTTATAAGCATGTTTGTATTATAAATTATTTAAACATATAGTTTTCAATAGCTATGTATAGTTTCTTTTTATGGATGTAACTTGCATACCCCTGTATATCCAGATATTTGAGTTACATTAATTTTGTTTTGTTTTTGCAGTGCTGGCCTTTGAATCCAGAGCTTCACACATGCTAGGCAAGCCCTCTGCCACTGACTTACATCTTTAGCCCAAGGTCATGTTAATTTTTTTTTTTTTTTTTAGACAGGGTCTCGCTTTGTAGTTCAGGCTGGCTCTGAGCTCACTATGTAGCCCAGCCAAGCCTCAAACTCAGCAATCCTCCTGTCTCTGCCTCCCGAGTGCTGGGATTACAGGCGTGATCTACCATGCCCCGCACTGTGGTATGCGGTGTTGATTGTTGGTGGGCGTGAGTCTCCACACCCAACATTGTGTGTGGTTACCGGGGATCGAACTCAGGACCTTGTGCTTGCGAGGCAGGTGCTGGAACCACTGAGCTAACCCTCCAGCCCCATGTTAATTTTTTAATAATAAACATGCCACTATGGATAACTTTGTGCACAAGTCTGTGCCTGTAGTTCAGATTTTTCCCTAAGGGAAAAGTTTGATTGCTGAGTCAAGGTGCTTTAAATTTTTTTTTTTTTTTTTGAGACAGGGTCTCGTTTTGTCGTTCAGGCTGGCCCTGAGCTCACTATGTAGCCCAGGCAAGCCTCGAACTCAGCAATCCTCCTGCCTCTGCCTCCTGGGTGCTGGGATTACAGGCATGGGCCACCATGCCCAGCACTGTGGTATGTGGTATTGATGGCTGGTGGGCGTGAATCACCACACCCAGCATTCTATGTGGTCACCGGGATCGAACTCAGGACCTTGCGCTTGTGAAGCAGGCGCTGGAACCACTGAGCTAAATCTCCGGCCCTAGGGTTTTTTGTTTTTTGAGACAGGGTCTTCTTTGTCTTCAGGCTGGCCCTGAGCTCACTATGTAGCCCAGGCAAACCTTGAACTTGGCAGTCCTCCTGCTTCTGCCTCCCAAGTGCTGGGATTACAGGCATGAGCCATCACGCCCAGCACAATTAGGGTTATAGAGGGGTTAAAGAACACAATCTAGGCATATAGTTTGGAATGACTGAGAACAATACATACAGAGAACAAACTGGGACAAAAGTTTGGGTTGGCGACATACAGAAAAGTTGTATTACAAAGGATTATATGCTTTATGATACTAAGTTGAACTGAGTATAAACTCTCCCTTGTCCAACTGAGTGTCCTGCCTCCAGCTCCTCCACTCAGCCTCTGTTCCGGTGCACATTTTCCCGGCTCCTGCCAGGTTGAACCGGGGCCCTCCAGTGTGTGCCCCTCTTTCTCTCTTGGCCAGCCCGCCTGCTTCCGAGCTGGCTTCTGTTAGGTCTTATCACAATTTACTGGGCTGGTGGAATAGAGGCTTCGCTCCTGAGCACTGTGCACACAGGGTCTTCAGAGCAGATATGTAGGTATCATCAAGCAAGGGAGACTTTGGGTTTAAGTGGGGCAGATGAGCTTATAGGGCTCACAGGAACTCTGGAGATGCAGTACTTTTACACATCAACCAAGATGTCCTCAGGCTGTCTCAGGATTTCACTTCTTCCCATCAGAATATGACTTTGGCATAGCAGTCCTACTGGGGCCAGAAACTCAACTGGCCTTGAAACTCGGGTAACCTTATAAAAATCTAGAAGCCAGTTTTTTCTGCCTAGTCAGCAGGAAATGAGTCTTTGGTGTGTTACAGTAGAGTAGAAGCCTTCTGGCTTTCACACTTCCCTTAATTGCTTAATTGACTGACTCAATCTTCCTTTGTCTTTTGCCAATGAATCACTAAGACCCTGCAAGAGCCATCTGATCCCATAGTCCTTACAGTAATCGCTACTTTCACTGCACCTTGCAGCCTTCAGAGATGCCACACCACCAGTCTCTTTACTTCCCTTTCTGGTTATGAAGATCTTAACAACCACACCTGGATTGCACGTGTCTGAATTCCCAGTGATACTGTTCTCATTCACTGTATTGGCAGCCCAGCTCCAAAATATCATCCGATGGTTTTGCTTCCAAACAACTGTCTTAGGTGGGGTTTCTTGGAAACAGACTCTGAAACAGTGATGTGCAGAATGAGAATTTTGAAGAAGGCTTCTGAGAATAGCACATGTAAAGGAACAAGAGAAGTAGGAATGGACAAAGAGCTATTCAAGTTATTTATAAATGTGAAGCATTTGTAGCAGTCCTCAGCCATACTTACTGGGAATTCAGGACTGCTATGGCCCTCCACGATTGTTCTACATTAAATCATTTAAACTAAGGGGTGGGCTTTTGTATCTCTCCGTCTGCCAGTTAGTAAATATGGGCTGTTCACAAAGAGGATGCAGGATCCTGCTTATGACAGCTCCCTTTGGTGATAGATAACTTGCAGAAAGAGGGATGTAGGTAGTACCTGTAATCCCAGCACTGGAGAGGCTGAGGCAGGAGGACTGCTGCCAGTTCAAGGGCAGCTTGACCTATATAGTGAGACCCTATCTCAGAAAACAAAAACAAAATGTAAACAGCAAAACTGATGTAGAGTTAAAGAGTGGCAAGTGGTCTGGAGGATGATAATGTTTGAGCACAGATGGGACACAGCAGGGGAGGAGGTGTCACTTTGGGGTGGGGCCGGAGAAACAGTTTTTATATAGAAGTATATAGCGCATAAGACGACATTTAAATAAAGATCCAAAGAGTCTGCAAGGAAACTCTTGGACTTTGACAGTTGCAAGTAAAATTTTTCCTATCAGCAAGTCATTCACACAGAAGAACCCAGGAATATAAAGAGTAACAAGTTTTGAAAGTTTTTAATATTATTAATGTATTGTTTTCATCTTCCTCAATATGATGACTGACAGGAAATACTGAGTGACTATGTCAGAAGCTTTAGGTATTCTGGAATTTTGTATACCAGAGATTATGTTTAATTTTTTGGAGGCACATCAAAAAAAGATTTTGTGAGGGCCAGAGATTTAGCTCAGTGGTTCCGGTGCCTGCCTCGCAAGCACAAGGTCCTGAGTTCGATCCCTGGTAACCAAATACAATGCTGGGCATGATGCCTTATGCCTGTAATCTCAGCACTTGGGAGGCAAGGACAGGAGGATTGCTGAGTTCGAGGTTTGCCTGGGCTACATAGTGAGCTTAGGGCCAGTCTGAACTACAAAGCAAGACCATGGCTCAAAAAAAAAAACAACAAAAAAAGGATTCTGTGAGATATAATTTTATTTATTTTTTTCATTCACATAGATTGAGAGTTGCTTCATTTTATGTGTGAGGCATTTTGTGATGCATTAGCCCTCTTTGAACATTATGTTTCTCCTTGTTAATTTATCAAGGACCATCTGATCTGTGCTGCTTCATTATCAGTCAGGAAGTGGAGGAGAGTATAGTTTGTTTTCTGGTTTTTGTTTTTTTTGCATTACCGGGGATTGAACTTGGCCCCTTCTGCTTTCAAGGTAGGCACGGTGCCATTTGAGCTAAATCCCTGGTTGAGTATAGGTTGTTAAAGTAATGAAAATCTTATTTTTTCAATAGAATTTATTGGTATATTTTAGGTATACATTATGATCCCATTCATCATTGGGACTTTGTTTACCTGTATGTATTTTAGTTCTTGGCTTTTTCTCATTGCCCTGTGCTCTCTTCCACCCCTCCCTATTTACAAAAGCTTATTTTTTATTTCCTCAGGTGAACAAATAAGTATGAATAATCATTCCACTTACCAGTTTATTTTCAAATACTTATTTTTTTCCCCTCTCTAAACACTAATCTTTACCCTCCCTCAAGTCTTCTACGTTGTCTTTGTACACAAATTCTTCGGGTGGTGGAAGATCGAATAGCTTTCTGAAGCGTGCGTCTCCCCATTCTGACCACAGGAGGGCAGTAGAGAGCTTTCGGGCAGCGGCCGCTGCGCCTGCCGAAGGGCTGGGCGAGGCCTGAGCCTCCAGCCTTTGGGGGCCCTGCACGGCTCCCTCAGAAGTCCACGGTGCACTACGCCGCCCACGTCTAAGATGTCTAGCACTTTAACTTCCCACGTGATGTTCTGCTTAATCCTTTGACGATGTGTACCTGATACTTGTTTTGTCTTCTGTTCTTATTTCCATCCCTTTTGAGTTAAATATAGGATTTACATTTCATTTTGCGTAAATCATACAAAAGAATTGCCGTGCATGTTTGAGTGCACGTGAACCCCAATCAAGAGAGGTTAGTAGAAGGCTGGGCATTTAGTTCAGTGACGCCGCACCTGCCTGGCAAGTGCAGGGTTCCAAGTTCAAGCCCTGGTACCTGAAGAAGAGAGACAGGGAGAGAAGATGGGGGTGGATACAACCTACAACCTCTGACTGAAGCTGTCCTGCTGAAAAGCTGGTGGCCCAAACTTGTCTTTATAAACACCACACGACTTGCATCTTATTCTTGGTACCAAAGGACACTAAAGATGACAACAGACAAATTCTACAATTCACAAGAGTAATAATGGAAATCACTTAACGTTTACAGAAATTGGTACAGTAGGGGCCGGAGGGTTAGCTCAGTGGTTCCGGTGCCTGCCTCGCAAGTGCAAGGTCCTGAGTTCGATCCCCGGTTACCATATAATGCTGGGCGTGGTGGCTCACGCCCACCAACAATCAACACCGCAAACCACAATGCCGGGCGTGGTGGCTCACACCTGTAATCCCAGCACTCGGGAGGCAGAGGCAGGAGGATTGCTGAGTTTGAGGCTTGCCTGGGCTACATAGTGAGCTCAGAGCCAGCCTGAACTACAAAGCAAGACCCTGCCTCAAAAAAAAAAAAAAAAGAAAGAAATTGGTACAGTATATTGACAATGTGAGGCAACAGGGTGTTTTAACCACAGGTGGGGCCAATGTTAAAGCTTGAGAAAAACAATGTGGCAGGGACTCAGAATTTTAGATTCCTTCTTAGGAATCAGTTCCTCAGAAATGCTTGTGCATGTGCCTAAGAATACGTAGAATAATTAAATGATGCTGATCATCACATTTAGCCCTTAGCATATGGAAGACACAGTTCAGGAACTTTACATGTGCTGACTAATTTAAAGACAGCCTGGGGTTGGGGATTTAGCTCAGTGGTTCCAGTGTCTGCCTTGCAAACCAAGGTCCTGAGTTCGATTCCTGTAACCATGTACTACAATTCAGGGCATGGTGACTCACGCCTGTAATCCCAGCACTTGTGAGACGGAGGCAGGAGGACTCAGGGCCACCCTGAACTACAAAGTGAGACCATGTCTCAAAAAAAAGACAGTTTGGCAACCTCCATTTCATTGATAAGGAAACTGAGGCAGAAACTGGTTAAGAAACAGCTGTGAAAGGAGCCCAGGTTCAAATCCAGCTGGTCTGGTCCCAAAGTTCATCCTCTTAATCACTGTGCTCTGTAATGTGAGGAGTTTATTGTAGCATTGCTTGTAATGGTATAAACTAGAATCAGACTATGTCTTGACATTGGGATAAATGACCAATGATGTAATCAAAATTAAGTCAATCTAGATACATAGACCTGGAATGAGCCCCAAAGAGATAAGGTAGGGTCTTGGGGGTGGGAGCAATTCTCAGTAGTACCTACAGTATTATGCCATTTATGTGTTTTTTAAAATTCCATGTCTGTATTAGGAGTACATGCAAGCAAAGAAAAAGGACCTCAAGTGATATCAGTTATCTTTATGAAGAAGCAGTATTAAGGAGGTAGCTGTAAAAGGAAATTTCATATTTTATCCTCTCTAATTCTGTATTACTTAAGTATTTTTAAGTAAAACATGTGTAAACTATGTGAACTTTCTTTATAACAAAGTACCTGAGGTATACTATTTATTTGTTTGTTTGCTCATTTATTTATTTGTTTGTTTGTTTGTTTGTTTGAGACAGGGTCTTGCATTGTAGTTCAGGCTGGCCCTGAGCTCACTATGTAGCCCAGGCAAGCCTGAAACTCAGCCTTCCTCCTGCCTCTGCCTCCTGAGTGCTGGGATTACAGGTCTGAACCACCACGCCTGACACTATGTTACATGGTACTGATTGCCAGTGGGCGTGAGTCACCATGCCTGGTATTGTTGTATGTGGTTACCGGGATCAAACCAGGGACCTTGCGCTTGCAAGCCAGGCACTGGAACCACGGAGCTAAATCTCCAGCCCTGAGGTACACAGTTGAAAAGGAGGAAAGATTTATTTCCACTCATGGTTGCAGAGGTCTCAGTCTGTGCTTATTTGGGCCTACTGCTTTTGGTTCTGCCATGGGGGGAAGAAAAAAGAGCAAGGGTAGGGTCCCAGTGTCCCCTCGAAGCCACCTCCTCCCACTGACCTACCTTCCCGCACATGACCCCACCTCTTAAAGTTTCCAGCCACTCCCAGTAGCACCAGAGGCCGAGGACCAAGTACATGGCCTTTGCAGGGACATTAAAGATTCAAAGCGTAATGAAATATATTTAGTATCCAGTCTGCATCTTTTTAAAAAATGATATAGTAGTGCTCGCTTCGGCAGCACATATACTAAAAAAATGATATAGTATAAAAATAAAGGGAATCTTCACAAGCAGTCCTGTCAGCTCCTTCATAGAGGGGGAAGCCAGAACGCTGAGCTGTACGTCTGAAGTGGGGGGTGTGTCATTGTGTGTAGTGTGGCTGACCTAAACTAGAGCCTGTTCCCTGGCTCCTGCCTCAGGTTTCTTGTGTTGTATTGTGTTGCCCTTTTCTTCAGAGATGCTTGTGAAGATGAGTTATGCACTATTAGGATATAATTTTAACTATATTTTGTTGCACAGATCCATAATCATGGGGCCTTTAAAGAAAGTCTGGGAAAAAATGTGATGTCACTCACTAAACAAATTTTATTAAGTCAAATAATTAAATATTACTAATTATGTGCTAACCATTATATATATGCCAGGTGCTGTGTAGGGAGCTGAAAAGATAATGTTAAGAGAAAATATAATGTTGATCAATACAAAAATAGCTGTTGCCCTCAAGAATGATGGGAAAATATTTGCTACATTACTACACACAGAAAACATAAGGAAGCTGTAAATATTAAAAGAAAATCCACAGCAGTTAACAGCTTTTGTCTCAGGAGTTTTAGGAGATCTCATATGGTCCTTTGCATATTTGCACATTTGCTTTTTTAAAATACTTCAATGTCAATATGGTTCTCAATTAGAAAAATGTATTCTAGGGCCAGAGATTTAGCTCAGTGGTTCAGATGCCTGCCTAGCAAGCACACGGTCCTGGTTCTATCCTGGGTAACCATATACAACAATACTGGGCATAGTGACTCATGCCCACCAGCAATCAGTTCCACATACCACAGTGCCAGATGTGGTGGCTCATGCCTGTCATCCCAGCACTTGGGAGGCAGAGGCAGGAGGATTGCTGAGTTCGACACTTGCCTGGTCTACATAATGAGCTCAGGGCCAGCCTGAACTACAAAGTGAGACCCTGTCTCAAAAAAAAAAAAAAAAAAAAAGAAAGAAAGAAAGAAAGAAAGAAAGAAAAATGTATTCTAAAGGATCAAATAGTAATTCTTTGTCTGAATTTTGAAGTCTATTGAATTATGTGAAAAAAGAAGAGTGGTCATTATAGTGGAGGAAATGAAAGGATTCCGGGAGGGAAAAGGCTTGAACAAGCTCTTCTCTTCCTGAGCCTGAAGTAAGCCTGTGGATTCCTGGAGGAGCAGCTTCTCCGAAGGGGCTTGGGGGACGGGAGGCATGTGTCCTGTTACAAGGGAACGTCAGACCGTCCCCTTAGGGCAGGAGTGAGCAGTTCTCCTTGAGGCTTAGTGTCCCTGCAGGTGCAGGGCCCTGTTCCAGCTAAGCAGCCTTGAGAAGTGTACTCAGTTCCCCTTCTGGACCTCAGTTTCTCCATCTGCAACTGGGAATGAAAATATAACTTACAGCATTGGGTAGTTATAGAATTAAGTAAAATAGTACATTTAAAGAGTTTAAAGTTGGGCTGGGGATTTAGCTCAGTGGTGCTGCCTACCTCTCATGCGCAAGGCCTTAAGTATGATCCTTGGTACTACAAGAAAAAAAAAATTGGTCCTGATATTGTACTATATCCACTGTTTTCCTTTTCCATACTTTTGAAACACAATTTATAATGAATGGATGTGAGAACATTGGCACATGGTGAGTCAGAAGGCTTCGCCCTGGCCAGGGCTCCCGGTGAATAAAGACCTGGGTCCCTAATCTTGACCAGCAGAGCTCTCCACCTGGAGGAGACACGTGGGCGTGGACAGTGAGGACACTCAGAGCACCTGTGACAACTCAAGCAGCACCCAAAGTTTGGTGCTTCAGTCCTGAAGATCATTTGTGAAAGACCTGCCTTTCGTAATACAGGTTTTGAGGGTAAGTAAAACAACCCATTAAACGTATAAAAAGTCATAAAGTCATTTTCTAACAAGCACCCTGCTGTCGACAGCCTTCTTGCAACCACAAGGAAAGATGAGGAGAGGGCAGCATTAACAGGAAGATAGAAAGCCAGAGTCCTGATTTACTGTGTGTGAAGCTTGGGAATCCCTGAGGATTCTTCCATTATGTAAACCAATAAATCCCTAAGCTTTTAAGAAATAATATTTACATAGTGTACTAGTACGGCAACCAGGTATTCATCAAAGCAAATGAATTTCTTATTTTGGTTTAAGTCAAAGATAGACAGGTCACAGACGTGCAGAATCATACCAATAAATGATCAATAAATGGTATGTTAATAAATTATGTTGGGCCAGAGATTTAGCTCAGTGGTTCCATTGCCTGCCTAGCAAATGCAAGGTCCCCGGTTGGATCCCAGTAACCACATACAATATTGGGCATGATGACTCACGCACACCAGCAATCAGTATCACATACCACAGTGCTGGGTTTGGTGGCTCGTGCCTGTCATCCAGCTCTCGGGAGGCACAGGCAGGAGGATTGCTGAGTTCAAGACTTGCCTGGGCTACATAGTGAGCTCGGCCAGTTTGAACTACAAAGCAAGACCAGTCTCAAAAAAAAAAATTAATTATGTTGGGGCCAGGGATTTAGCTGAAGTGATACCACGCCTACCTTGGAAGCAAAGTGGGCCAAGTTCTATCCCCGGTACCACACACACAAAAAAATTAATTATGTTAATAAAGTAATAAATGATATGTTTGATCCCTAGCTCTAGGAATTTCAACCCTTTTTTTTTCAGAGTACTCTAACAGGTTCATTTTACATGTTTTGTTTTACTTTATTTTTTTATTATTAGTTTTTGAGACAGGGTCTCCCTTTTTAGTTCAGGCTGCCCCTGAGCTCACTATGGTGCCCAGGCAAGCCCCCGCGAACCAGCAATCCTCCTGCCTCTGCCTCCTGAGTACTGGGATGACAGGCGTGAGCCACCACGCCTGGCACTGTGGTATGTGGTTACCAGGATTGAACCAGGGAGCTTGCTCTTGCTAGACAGGTGCTGGAACCACTGAGCTAAATCCCCAGCCTCACTTTACATGTTTTAATTTTTTTTTTTTTTTTGACAGGGTCTCACTTTGTAGTTCAGGCTGGCCCTGAGCTCACTGTGAGGCCCAGGCAAGCCTTGAACTCAGCAATCCTCCCTGTCCCTGCCTCCAGAATACTGGGATTACAGGCGTGAGCCAACACGCCCAGCATTGTATGTGGTTACCGGGAATCGAACTCAGGGCCTTGTGCTTGCGAGGCAGGCGCCGGAACCACTGAGCTAAATCTCTGGCCCATCATTTTACATGTTTTAAAAAGCTAAACCAGGGCTGGAGGGTTAGCTCAGTGGTTCCAGTGCCTGCCTCGCAAGCACAAGGTCCTGAGTTCGATTCCCGGTCACCACATACAATGCTGGGTGTGGAGACTCATGCCCACCAGCAATCAATACCACATACCACATACCACAGTGCCGGGTGTGGTGGCTCACACCTGTAATCCCAGCACTCGGGAGGCAGTGACAGGATTGCTGAGTTCGAGGCTTGCCTGGGCTACATAGTGAGCTGAAGGCCAGCCTGAACTACAAAGCGAGACCCTGTCTCAAAAAAAAAAAAAAAAAAAAAGCTAAGCCATAGGGGCTGGGATTTAGCTTAGTGGCACTGGGCCTACTTGTCAAGCGCAAGGTCCTGAGTTCGATCCTCAGTACCAAAAAAAAAGTCTAAGCCATGGGTGCATTTCCCTGGTGAGCACATTTCCTAAGCCCCCTTGGTGGTTTCAGGTTTGAAAGTCTCACCAGGAGACTGCTGGGTGGGAGCTGCTGGAGTTTAGAACTACCTGGAGCTCTTGCCAGATCTGGTAGAAATGGGCTCAGAGTCCAAGGACTGATTTAGGCAAATACCATAGGGATTTGACTTGCCCACCCATCTTTTTTTCTGTGCAGTTTTTTTTTTTTTTTTTGAGACAGGGTCTCGCTTTGTAGTTCAGGCTGGCTCTGAGCTCACTATGTAGCCCAGGCAAGCCTTGAACTCAGCAATCCTCCAGTCTCTGCCTCCCGAGTGCTGGGATTACAGGCGTGAGCTACCACGCCCGGCACTTTCGGTGCAGTTCTTGCTGAAGGGAACAGACCTAAAACTAAGGGAAAGGGAAATAAGCTACATTTTAGATAAAGAACTACTTGATTTAAATACAAACCCTCCTAACTATACTCTTTTATCTCAGAGCTGTTGAGTAAGAGGAAAGAAACTTCTACTAGTGAGATTGGAAAGAGCACTCATGTCTTTGCCTTGCAAATGCTGAAAAATTTGAATTGCTAAATAGTTTTAACTGGCTTTTGCCTGTTGAGAGAATAAAAACCACCTTGAGTCAGCTCAGGCAACAGGGTAGTAATGGGAATACTCCAGTCAAGGCCAGATCAAAGCTGGCTCCAATGTGTCTTATAAATATAAATATAATTTAGCTCAGTGGTTCCAGCGCCTCCCTCGCAAGCGCAAGGTCCTGGGTTCAATCCAGTAACCACATAGAATGCTGGGCGTGGAGACTCGCGCCCACCAACCATCAATACCACATACCACAGTGCCGGGCGTGGTGGCTCATGCCTGTAATCCCAGCACTCGGGAGGCAGAGACAGGAGGATTGCTGAGTTCGCGGCAGCTTGCCTGGGCTACATAGTGAGCTCAGGGTCAGCCTGAACTACAAAGGGAGACCCTGTCTCAAAAAAAAAAAAAAAAAAAAAAATATATATATATATGTATATATATACATATATATATATACAAAATTCATTTTATCTTACAGCCTTGAAAAGTTAATCTTTCTAAAGAGGTTAGAATCTGAGAGTAACCAGTCAACTAGAAAAAAATGAAATGATTTGGGGTAAAATGATTTGGGATGGGTTAGAGCTCCTCTGGTGCCAAACAGTTGAAGATCCTATTGCATCGGGGTTTCAGGCATGTCACAGCCATGCATGGTGGCACATGCCTGTAATTTCAGCACTTCAGAGGCTGAGGCAGAAAGGAGATGAATTAGAGGCAACCTTGGGCTCAAAAAACCGAAATAAATAATACATCAGAGTTTAGTCCATGTTTCTTTTTTAGCCTTATTTTTCACTAAATTTTCTTTGTCCTATACAAACATGTATAGTGTACTGGTAAGGCGACCAGGTATTCATAAGGCAAATGAAATTTTTATTTTGGTTTAAGTCAAAGGTAGACATAGGTCACAGATGTGCAGAATCATACCAATAAATGATATATTAATAAATGAATTATGTTGGGCCAGAGATTTAGCTCAGTGGTTCCTATGTCTTCTTTTCATACTATTTCTTACCTCTGGGTTTTGATGTGCCCCATTCTGTTCCTTTTGCTTGTTATGTTTTTTGTTTGTTTGTTGTTTTTTTGAGTCAAGGTCTCACTTTGTAGTCAGGCTGGCCCTGAGCTCACTGTGTAGCCCAGGCTCACTACAAATTCATGGCGATCCTTTTGCCTCTGCCTGGGATTACAGGTTTGCACTACCACACCCAGCTAGATGCATTCTTGCTTAGAGCATCCTTCCTCTATTTGTTTAGTTGACACTTTCTTATTTAAGGCATTGCTCAAACCTGACATACTCCAACATGTCTTGCAAGGTCCTGCAGAAAAGAATTTCTGCATCCTTAATAGCTCCAGAATATTTTAGGTTTACTAATAATATATACTTCCTGCTGCCTTGTGGGACAGTAACTTAATGTGTTTTCTTCCTTGCTTCCTTCCCAGTTCATTAACGTAAGGGTCACATCTCTTTCATGTCTGAGTCTCCATCTGTGAGATTTGCTCAGGGGCTCAGCCCATCCCCTTTTCTGTTAGTATTTGTTTACTACCCCAAATAATAGTGCACACGAATTCACTGTGGTGCTTTTTAAAAAGCTGTATGAGACCGTCTCATTTAAACCCTACAATGCTGGTGTGAGGCAGGCGACTGTGTAAATTAGCTTTCCTTTACTGTAACAGAATACCTGAGATTGCTGACTTACAGAGAAAAGGGCATTTTTGGACTGAGTTTTGAGGGTTTCAGTTCAGGATGACCTGAGACTTAGTTTGGCCTGTGGTGAGGCGGCACATCATGGTGGGGCACATACGGTAGAGAACAACTTTTCCCTCACCACTAGGGAAGGAAAGAGGAGGACGGAAGGGACCGAGGCTCCAGGAGCCCCTGTGAAGGTTCCCATGATGTAATGGCCTCCTGCCAGGTTCCACCTCGCAAAGGTCATAACACCTCCCAATATGCCATCCTGGGGAACAAGGTTTTAATACTGAGGCCTGTGGGGCACATCCAAGATCCAGACAATAACAGTTACCATTATTATTCCAAGTTTATAAATTGAGTAAACTACAATATACAGATGGGTAGGAGAATGGGAAAAAATGACAATTAAATTGTGTCATATACTGGTACAAATTCCCAATATCAAGTGTGATCATGATACGATGTGTATATTCAATGTACCAATAAAGATTTAAAAAAAATTTTTTTTGAGACAGGGTCTCGCTTTGTAGTTCAGGCTGGCCCTGAGCTCACTATGTAGCCCAGGCAAGCCTCGAACTCAGCAATCCTCCTGTCTGTGCCTCCCGAGTGCTGGGATGACAGACACGAGCCACCACGCCCAGCGTTCAAACTAGATTTGAACTCGCTATGTAGTCCAAACTGTCCTGAAACTCCTGGCAGTCTCCTACCTCAGCCTCCTGAGTGCTGGGACTAATAGGTATGTACCACCATGCTCGATAACATTAGTACTTTTAGTAGCTCACCTTCCCGATCTGCCTGATGTGGGTGGGCGGCCACATCTTTACCAGAGGTTGTTTATTCTCAGCCCTTTTGATATTAGTTACATTTATTGTTGTTTCACTCTCATCTAATTTGATAGCTAAGCAAGTTTAAGTGATGTAATTGTTTTCAAGACATTCAACCCTTTTCTTTCTCTACTTTTGTATTCTATTGGCATATGTAACTTTAAAAATTAAATTCGAGGGCCGGAGGGTTAGCTCAGTGGTTCCCGCGCCTGCCTCGCAAGCGCAAGGTCCTGAGTTCGATCCCGGTAACCACATACAAGGCTGGGCATGGTGACTCACGCCCACCAGCAATCAATACCAAATACCACAGTGCTGGGCGTGGTGGCTCACGCCTGTCATCCCAGCACTCGGGAGGCAGAGGCAGGAGGATTGCTGAGTTCAAAGCTTGCCTGGGCTACATAGTGAGCTCAGAGCCGGCCTGAACTGCAAAGCGAGACCCTGTCTCAAAAAGAAAAAAAAAAAATTAAATTTGACAGTTAGGTAAATGAAAATGGAAATTTACCAAGTGGAGAACCCGTTCTTTGAGATTCTTCCTGACTAAGCCATCTTGCGGCACTCTCAGCTGCTGCATATCTCGGAGCAGCGCTCAGAAGTGTTAGATTAGAAGCCAGGGTCACGCAAGGGATGTGCTTTACTTTTCACTGGAAGAAAAACTGAAGATCAACGAGGAGCTCAAAGTGGGTCAGGCTTTTAATTACAGTTGACAGATACAGCAAAGGAATGCAGACTCTCATCCAGCAAAAGAGTTTGCTATCTAAATGATATCAAGATTAAATCAGAAATGACCTGCTGCTGGAATTTTTGTTAATTTTTTGGTAGTCTTTTTTAATCTGTGGTTTTAGGCGGTGTTAAACATTAAAGCAACTTGTCTAGAAATCTTGCCTACAATGGAGAGGGATGAGTCTGTGACACATTAAGTTATGAATAGTATCTTCAAACAGTATATCTAAGATACCTAATCTGGCCTTTACGCACTCAGAACCAACCCAAACCTCAGAGCAGCACCGCTATGAACAGAAGTCAGAGACTAGACAGAGAGGACGAATATTCTTTGGGAATTCTTCCTAGCCAGTAAGTAAATACAGCTTGACAATGGAGAGAGAGTAGTTGTGGTGTTTTCAGATAAGGACCAGAGCTCGGTTAGCAGCACACTCTGACCCTGTGTGAACGGTGCCAGTTCATGAGGAAGAAGGGAGGAGGCTCAGTTTACTTTGATAGTGGAGAAAAATCAGTCTTAAAAGTTATTTTCTCATTCTGAAGTTTAAGTAGTTTTAAGGACCCTCATTTCCAAGTACTTTGAGGGAAAGCATGCTTGTTCTGTTTATTTTTTAGAGGAATTTCATTCTTTATATTGTAGCAAGCAATTTTTTGGGGTTTTTTTTTTTTTGAGACAGGGTCTCACTTTATAGTTCAGGCTGGCACTGAGTTCACTATGTAGCCCAGGCAAGCCTCGAACTCAGCAATCCTCCTGTCTCTGCCCCCCAAGTGCTGGGATTACAGGTTTGAGCCACCACACCTGCATTTGTGGTATGTGACATTTGTGGTATGTGACATTTGTGGTATGTGATTGCTGGTGGGTGTGAGCCATCACACCTGGTATTGTTGTATGTTGTTACCAGGGATTGAACCAGGGACTTTGTGCTAGCTAGGCAGGTGCCAGAACCACTGAGCTAAATCTCTAGCCCCAGTTCTTTTTTTTCTTCAGTTTTTAAATTGGTTATACAGATTAATGAGTTTCACACTGGCAGATTTGTACATACACATGACATAGTTTGGTCATTTTTATCCCCCATCCCTCTTTGTCCTGCCCTCCCCTAATTTTCATAATTTTTTGGAGGGGGTTGGTACATATTATTATTATTATTATTATTATTATTATTTTTTTTTTTTTTTTGCTTTTTGGAGACAGGGTCTCGCTTTGTAGTTCAGGCTGGCCCTGAGCTCACTATGTAGCCCACGCAAGCCTTGAACTCAGCAATCCTCCCGTCTCTGCCTCCCGAGTGCTGGGATTACAGGCGTGAGCCACCACGCCCAGCATTATATGTGGTTACCGGGGATCGAACTCAGGTCCTTGCGCTTGCAAGGCAGACGCCGGAACCACTGAGCTAACCCTCCGGCCCCTGGTACATATTATTTTGATCACATACGTCACCCCTCTTAATTTCCCTTGTGCCCTCCCGCCCTTATTTCTTTCCTCCTGTTTAATAGTTTCCCTTCTACTTTGTTGTCATCTTTAGATTCCACATATTAGGGAGAATAGGACATGGTTGTTTTATTTTCACCCCAAGGTTGTAACTAACTGGTGGTTTTAAGGAAGACAGAGAGGACTATCTTTGTCCAAAAACTATTAGAAATAAACTGCTGATTAACCCTTGTTCAAAGTCTGATGTTTAACTCCTTTTTTAATTAGTAAATGTTTGCAATACATGCTATTTGTATTTGTTTGGGGATGATATTTAACTCCGAGGTAAACATTTCTGGTCCCAGCGGTGCTTCCTTGTCATTTTGCACTTTTGAGCAATGTATCAGTTCCTCAAGTGTAAGAGTTGAAAGTGAAGTAAACTGATAAATCAGGCTCATAGATTCTAAATAATTAATTCATACTAATTTCAAGAAAATACTGATAATCTAAAATTTCAATAGGAGGGCAATGATTATTGAAATGGGAAAGTTTGCAGCAAAAGACTCTGTTTAAGAGACTTTTAAAAGCATTTTTAGTTTGTTAAATTTTAACCGACAATAGGGATCAAAACATTCTAATGGTTGCTGGATTTCTGGAAATAATTACCTGTAAGGAGGTCAACACGTCTCGATTAGTTGATGGTCCAGCTGTTTGCCATTGTGTGTTGGTAAAGAGGCTGTTAGTTCATACAGCTGGACTCATCCAGCCAAGGAGACCTTGGTGGTGTTTGGGTGAATTCGACAGCAAGAAAAAAGATTACCTCATTCCCTCAGGCCTGAACCTTGCTCAGTGCCTTGTGGCCAACTGGCAAATGCTTTAATGATATTTTGGAAGCCACTGTCAAACATTCTCCAGTGCAGGAAGAAAAGTGGCAGGAAGGGCTGGGGATGTAGCTCAAGTGATACTGTGCCAACCCTGGATGTGCAAAGGCCCAAATTCAATCCCTAGTACCGAAAAAAAAAAAAAAAGCAGATGTTGAGATAGGAACCTAGTAAAAAAATTTACCTCCATTACAACAGTATACATCTGCTGTCAAAACTGATGAATAATTTTACATGTAGTAGTGAATTAGTCACTTTGGCTCATCTGGGGATGTGATCTGAGCCTTATTACAACTGTTACAATTTTAGTACCAGATATACTGACACAGTTTCAAGTTAAACATCAACTTTAGTAACATCTTGAGTTTGCAAGGTGCTGAGATGCCAAAGCAAAAGCCCTGACAAAGCTCCTACTCCATGCAGTTTTTATTCTAATAGAGGAGATAGATGGTGAGTGCTCATAATTAAGATATATTTTTACAAATTTTTTTTTTTTGAGACAGGGTCTCGCTTTGTAGTTCAGGCTGGCCCTCAGCTTACTATGTAGCCCAGGCAAGCATTGAACTCAGCAATCCTCCTGTCTCTGCCTCCCGAGTGCTGGGATAACAGGTGTGAGCCATCACTCCCGGCACTGTGGTATGTGGTATTGATTGCTGGTGGGCATGAGTCACCATGCCCAGTGTTGTATGTGGTTACCAGGATTGAACTCAGGGCCTTGCGCTTGTGAGGCAGGCGCTGGAGCCACTGAGCTAAATCTTCGGCCCTTTACAAATATTTTGAAGAAAAAGACAAAATAACAGAGAGGGACTAATTAAATAGGGTCATCAGAGATGCTCCCTCTGGGATGGAAAGTTTTTTATTTTGTTTTGTTTTGTTTTTGTGATACCAGGGATTGAACTTGGGCCCTTGTGCTTCCAAGGTAAGTGTGGTACCACTTGAGCTAAATCCACAGCCTGAGAAATTTTTTTAACATTTGTGATTCTAGGGGTCAAAATCAGGTCTTTGTGCTTCCAAGATAGGCTCAGTTCCACTTGAGCTAAATCCCTGGCCCTGGGATGGGAAATTTTAATTGGGCACCTGAAATATGAAAATAAGCCATTCAAACCTGGTTGGAGAAACAGTACAGGGAGAAGCAGCACAAGCACAAATCCCTGCAGAATAAAGGCATTGCATGTCAGAAGGTCATGACTAAAACCTCAGGGACAAGTGAGGTTGTCATAAAATGAGATTGGAAGGCAGGTGGGCATAGATTGGGTAGGACAGCTTTTCCTAAAATCTTTTGGCCATGGCTCACAGTGGGATATGTTTTGTATCATAGTGATCAAAACAAAATGTTTACACAAATAATAATTCCATTATGTGTAATGCCTACAATGTTTTCTATTCCTTAATTTTGCCTTAAAATGCTGATCATTCCCTACTAAATTGATTTCCTTCTAGCTAATGGATTTTTTTAAAGTATATATAAAGGTCTTTGTAGGCTAAGGGAAGGAGTTTGAGAAACTTTTGTAAGTCTTTAAGGAAAGGGGAGCATGATTTATAAATAACATCGTTTCAACTGCTGTAGGAAGAACGGGTGGAAGGATTACAAACAGAAGTTGGGCGTCAGTTAGGGCTATTGAAGAAGCCCGGTGAAGGGTAGTGGTAGCTAGAGCTATCATGGCAGGCAGATGCATTCAGATCGGGGTATATTTTAGAGCTAGAACCAACAGGAGGATATAGGGATAGATTGGGTGGATAGGGTAAAAGAAAGGAAAGCATCAGAGTTAGTCCCAAGAGAGAACGATGGTGCCTTTTATTATTAGGATGAGAATGACTGGAGTAAAACTACATATATTGTGGGAAGTTAAAAACGATACCATTTGAAACATGTATAGTTCGATACAGCTGAGTCACCTAAGCAATTCATCCGTCACACAGTTGGAGATCAGAGGGCTGGAGACATAGCTCAGTGGTGCTGCCTTCTGCCTGGTAAGTGCAAGGTTCTAAGTTCAATTCCTGGTTGTGCAAAAAGAAAAGAAAATCAAGACAAAACAAAACAATACTTGGAGATCAGAAAAGAAGGCAGAAGATCCATAAAAGGGTCTAGCTGGGCTTGGTAGTGCATTCACACACAACAACCCCCACACCTGTAATGCCAGGACTCAGGAAGATAAGGATCACTGTGAGTTCAAGGCCAGCCTGGAGTACATAGTGAATTCAAGGGCAGCCTGAACTACATAAAAAGACTTTGTCTAAAAAAGCAAAACAGGGCCGGAGATTTAGCTCAGTGGTTCTAGCACCTGCCTAGCAAGCTCAAGGTCACTGGCTGATCCCCAGTAACCACATACAATATGGGTGTGGTGATTCACGCCCACCAGCAATCAGTACCACATACCACAATGCTGGGCATGGTCTTCTGCCCAAGTCCTTCCACCAAGTTTTTTCTATCTTGAACACAACAGCTTGTGAAAGGAATCCTCTAAACCTCTCTTCCTTAAGTTGTATATGTTGTATATTTTGTCTCAGTGATGGGAAACTGAGACAGTAGGTCTCAATTTATGTTGACCATAAACAAACAACAACAGAGTTACAGAATACCTGTAGTATGATGTCACATAAAGTTCAAAAATGAAAAACTAAACAATGCATTGTTTAAGCATAAATAAGGAAATGGTAAAATTGAAAAGGGCTGTTACCTGGGGCATATATGTGTTATGTATACATTTTGGTGCATGCAAAATATTTCATTAAAAATAACTACTTAGCTCTGTCTCCTGAATAGGCACAAATGCATTGACCAACCTAGTATCAATAAGCACTGCAAGTAGCCAGACTATGGTCTTTAAATATCATCTCCTGGACCGGAGGGTTAGCTCAGTGGGTTCTGGTGCCTACCTCGCAAGCACAAGGACCTGAGTTCAGTCCCCGGTAACCACATATAATGCTGGGTGTGGAGACACGCCCACCAACAATCAACACCGCATACCACAGTGCCGGACGTGGTGGCTCACGCCTGTAATCCCAGCACTCGGGAGGCAGAGACAGGAGGATTGCTGAGTTCGCAGAGGCTTGCCTGGGCACCATAGTGAGCTCAGGGCCAGCCTGAACTACAGAGTGAGACCCTGTTTCAAAAAGCAAAAAATAAATAAATAAATAAATAAATAAATAAATAAATAAATAAATAAATAAATAAATAAATATCATCTCCTACTGAAGAGAATAAGAACTCTTTGGGAGCCAGGTATGGTAACACATGCCTGTAATCTCAGCTCTCAGGAGGCTTCTACATAGTGAGTTCAAGGCCAGCCCAAAGGACGGGGCAAAACTCTGTCTCAAAATAAAACAACAACAAAAAACTCTTTGGGAAGAGGGCTGATGTTCAGAATGGAACAAGGAGGGCTGGAGATTTAGCTCAGTGGTTCCAGCGCCTGCCTTGCAAGCGCAAGGTCCTGAGTTCAATCCCCAGTAACCACATACAATGCTGGGCATGTTGACTCACGCCCACCAGCAATCAATACCACATATCACAGTGCCAGTCATGGTGGCTCATGTCTGTAACCCCAGCACTTGGGAGGCAGAGACAGGAGATTGCTGAGTTCCACGCTTGCCTGGGCTACATAGTGAGCTCAGGGCCAGCCTGAACAAAGTGAGACCCTGTCTCAAAAAAAAAAAAAAAAGAATGGAACAAGGAATATATGGGATAATGCTAGAAAATCTTGTTTTAGACTCCAGGAAAGGTTTTAGAACTGCAAGGTTTATGGCAAACACAGAAGCCAACTTGAAGATGTTCCCACTGGCAAATATAGAGAAATCTGAACATCAGTAAGAATAACTATTGCAATGAATTGAGAAACATATCTATAACACTTGTCTTGCTTTTCTTATATAAACTATTACTGTTGTCTAAGTAGTAAATGAAGGATGTTTGTAGTATCCCATATGAGAAATATAACCACTTTGCAATTTGAAATAGTGGGCTAGGCGTGGTGGCTCACACCTATAATCCCAGCACTCAGGAGGCAGAGGCAGGAGGATTTCTGAGTTCAAAACTTGCTTGGGCTACATAGTGAGCTCAGGGCCAGCCTGAACCACAAAGCAAAACCCTGTCTCAAAAAAAAAAAAATAGAGAGAGAGAGAGAAATAGATTAGTGGGATTGCACATTGCCCATCAATAACTACTCACCTCCTAAAAAGAATATCAGATATTATGTAACCCCTAATAGAGAACACAGACTGATGTCCATCCAGAAGACATTGAGCCCAACCCTGGCTGAACCTGCAGAGGACTGTTGTGACACACTGTACACATATCCCATCCACAAAATCCATACTGGAAAAATCCTAAAAACACAAACAGCCTAGTCTTTTTTTTTTTTTTTTTTGAGACAGGGTCTCGCTTTATAGTTCAGGCTGGCCCCTGCGCTCACCATGTAGCCCAGGCAAGCCGCCGCGAACTCAGCAATCCTCCTGTCTCTGCCTCCCAAGTGCTGGGATTACAGGCATGAGCCACCATGATGGGCACTGTGGTATGTGGTATTGATTGCTGGTGGGCGTGAGTCACCATGCCCAGCACTGTATGTGGTTACCGGGATCAAACTCAGGACCTTGTGCTTGTGAGCAGGCGCCAGAACCACTGAGCTAAATCTCCGGCCCCAGCCTAGTCTTTTTGAAAACTACAAACTAGCCAAGGAACAAGAGCTGAAGAGAAAACCTATAGGTTTGAAGAGATTTAATAGCTCTAATTCTAGTTAAATCTTATTTAAATCTGACACAAAATTCTAGAATTTTCTAAGAAACGTATGAGACAATTTGAAATTTGAGTACAAACTTATGATAGTACTTAATGATACTAAGAAATTGTTGAATATTTTTATTTGTGATGGTTATTGTGGGTATGTTAAAAGTTACTTTTACATTTAAAATGAATTTGATTTGGGGTAAAATTAATTATAAATTAATTGGCTTACAAAGCTGATTGAATGAATGAACATAGACCTGCTTCCTCTCAGACTTAGTGACAGAAAAATATACATGTATGAGCATTTAAATCATTGAAGTCCACAACTACAAAGAAAAAGATAAATGACAGAATTTTGGACTTGGGGACACAGAGGTCATATGAAGATGGCATTTATGGAAAAAAAGGATAATAACTGAAAGCTTCCTAACCCATCCAACTTTGACAATGGTTTAGCTATTGGTTTAATTTGAATTTTCCTAATCACTAGTGAGGTTCATCGTCTTTAGGCCACTTCTTTCTCTCTCTCTCTCTTTCTTTCCCCATTTGTTTCCTTTTTATGAGTCTACTGTTCATATATTTTGCCTTATTTTCTAGTAGGTAGTCTGTACTCAAATATTGTTACTAATCTTTTATTGGTTACATATATTGAAATCTCTAAAGCTGTCACTTGTATTTTAACTTCATTTATGGTGTCTTTTGTGGTATAGGTGTTTTGCTTTTTTTTGAGACAGGGTCTTGCTTTGTAGTTCAAGTTGGCCCTGAGCTCACTATGTAGCCCAGGCAAGCCTTGAACTCACAGCAACCTCCTGCCTCTGCCTCCTGAGTGCTGGGATAACAGGCATGAGCCACCACGCCTGGCATCTTTTTTCTTTTTTGAGACAGGAACTTTTTATGTAGTTCAGGCTGGCCTCAAACTCCTGTCAGTCCTCCTTCTTCAGCCTCCAAAGTGTTGTGATTATAGGCATGTATACCACGCTCTGTGAAGCCTTCTTCAAATGCACTTCTATATAAATATTAGTATACCTGTCACATTCTCTCTCTCATTACAAAAGATCTGTT
>PVIC010023025.1:0-27173 GCA_004025085.1 Thryonomys swinderianus | reverse complement strand
ATTGATTAGTCTTTCAATATGGCAGGCTACCTTCTAGACGATGGGAATATTGAAATGAAAGAAGATTAAAAATGCAAGAAAATGAAGAATAATGAAGAAAATCCCAAAACAAAACTATAACTGATACTCAGAATTATTTTAAAGAGGATGGCCAGGAAAGAGCTCTGTGAGGAGGTAATAGTAGAGACAAGACCTTAAGAATGAGAGTAAGCCAAGGCAGAGACAGGAGGATTGCTGAGTTCACGGCGGCTTGCCTGGGCACCATAGTGAGCTCAGGGCCAGCCTGAGCTACAAAGCAAGACCCTGTCTCCAAAAAGAAAAAAAAAAAAAAAAAAGAATGAGAGTGAGCCAAGTACGCAGAAAGCTAAGGAGAATGATCTAAACCGAGGAACCAGTAAAGTACCAAGGAAGCAGGACAATGCTTGGCATATTTGAGAAAGGAAGGAAGACCAGTGTGACTCTTGCATAGTCTGCGAGGAGGAGAGCATGAGGTGTGTCGGAAGAGACAGGTAGAGGTCACTAAGGCAGGCTCTTGTAAGCTATGGTAAAGAGTTTGGACCTTAACTATAGGAAGCTAAGAGTTTTAACCAGAGTCCTAACATATTCTCATTTTTTTCTTTTAAAACAATGTATATATAATATACATATAGGGAAATGTATAGAATGTGTATGTATATCATGATGAGTTTGACAGTTGCATTATCAGAATGGTTTTTTAAAATGGGATCTTACTATGTGGCTGAGACTGGCTTTAAATTCTAGGGCTCAAAGAAACTTTCCTGCATCCTGAGTAGCCAAGACTACAAGCTCCCCTATCAGTGTGTCTGGCTACAAAGACTTTTTATGGACCACAAGGAATGATACAGGAAAGTTCTTTTTATTCCATATCCTCACCAACATTTTGTAATGACAGTTTTTCTTTCTTTCTTTTTCTTTTTTCCTTGAGTGTTTTAAAAAGTGTTTGATTGGTTGTAAAAAGATATCACTTTAATTAGTGTTTCTTTGCTGCATAATTATGTTAGGCTTTTCATACGTTTATTGGTCATTTGTACATCTTCTTCTTATGAAGACCCTTTCCCATGTTTTAGTCCAAGTCTAAATTGTGCTAGTTTGTCTTTTTTTTTTTTTAGACAAGTTCTTGCCATTTAGTTCAGACCAGCCTTTACCTCACTATGAAGCCCAGGCTTGCCTTGAGCTCACACTGATCCTCCTCCCTCAGCCTCAGTACTTTCAATGGGGCTTGGAAACAATAACTTCTTATTCTTATGATTAATACTTTTAGTCTATTGTTTTCTTAATCAGGGTAGTTAGATGTTATTAATTTTATTTAACTTTTCAAAGAACCCATCCTTTATCTCACTGATTTACCCAAAAAAATTTTATGTTTTTTTACTGATATCTCTTCATACATTTACACTATTCTTTCCCTAGCTGGGTTTAATTTGCTTCCCTTTTTCATCTAACATCTTAATAAAGAATTTTAGGTAACTTGATTTGAAATTGTTTTTTAATATATTCAGTTAGATGTATCAATATCTCTCAAAACTACTATACAGGTAACCCATATAAGGGTTTTAATTATTATTCTTTTAAAAATATTTTCTCATTTTTTGTAGTATCCTCTTTGGCTCACAGATATATAAGGCATGTTTGCCTAATTTCAAAATATTTGGAAATTCTTCCAGATATTTTTTGTTATTGATTTTCAAATTAATTGTTAGAATTAAATATTTTAGAGTAATTCTGTTAGGATATAAAATAGGCAATAGCACATTCTGTATTAAGTCTTTCAAATGTATTAAGTTCTTATTGTATGGTCAAGCATATGGTCTATATTAGCGAATATTCCTGGTATACTTGAAAGAACACATATTTTTCAGTTATGGGTAGATACTTTAGTAAAAGGCAGTTAAATCCATTTGGTTTATATTAAGTTATTAAAGATTTCCTTACTGATTTTTTTGACTCCCTGTTCTACCAATTATCAAGTGAAAATTGCTCTTCAATACATAGCACGGTGATGCCTATAGTTCCATTCCAATCCCACAGGATTCATTCTAGTCTGCCCCTTTCCCTTATTTCCTCTCTTATTCTTGATAAGCCTGGTTACATTACATTCTCTTCTTCTCCATCCACCTTAGTGTGTATTCATATTTAATAAAATATATTCATTTTTAATAAATAAAATTAGATTCATTTCTTGTGTATTCCACATTTGGTTTTTCTCACAACCTGAATGATTTTTAAGTTATTTATCTTTGAAGAAACAGGGACTGTCAAAAAATGTATATATTGGGGCTGGAGACTTAGCTCAGTGGTTCTAGCAAGTGCAAGGTCCTGCGTTCAATCCCCAGTAACCACCAGAACAATACTGGGTGTGGTGACTCTGGCCACCAGCAATCAGTACCATATACCACAGTGCTGGCTATGGTGAATCACACCTATATAATCCCATCCCTTGGGAGGCAGAGGCAGGAGGACTGCTGAGTTTGAGGCTTGCCTGGGCTTCATAGTGAGCTCAGGGCCATCCTGCACTACAAAGTGAAACTGTGTCTAAAAAAAAAAAAAAAAAAGTACATATCAGGAAAAGAAAAACATGTAAAAATATTTTAATACTAAACTTATTGAGACAGAATGAGATTAATATGAGTTACTTATTTCAATAATACTATAAAAAGAAGATAAATTCTATATAGTTTTATTAGATATTGCTAGATTTCCCCCAAAGCAGTACATTGATTTGTTGATATTATGAGAGTACCTGAGTTTCCTATAGCCTCACCAAGAGAATGTGTTGTCATTCTTTTTTTTTTTTTTTTCTTTTTGAGACAGGGTCTTGCTTTGTAGTTCAGGCTGGCTCTGAGCTCACTATGTAGTCCAGGCAAACCTCGAACTCAGCAATCCTCCTGCCTCTGCCTCCCCAGTGCTAGGATTACAGGCGTGAGCCACCACACCCAGCACTGTGGTATGTGGTATTGATTGCTGGTGGGCGTGAGTCTCCACGCCCAGCATTGTATGTGGTTTCCAGGGATCGAACTCAGGACCTTGCGCTTGGGAGGCAGATGCCAGAACCACTGAGCTAACCCTCCGGCCCTGTGTTGTCCTTCTTTTTAAGTTTTGCCAATTTGATAGATAATATCTCGGTGTTGTTTCAAATAGTTTTACTAGTTATGAATGAAACTAGCTATGACCTTTTCTCGTATATTGAGGGCCATTTTTGTATTATTCATGTGTGTTATTTTTCTCTTTCCAATTTTCAGGTTCTTGTTCCTTTTCACTCAATTTTTAGAAATTCTTTATATGCTGGGGATATTAGCCCTTTGTGATACATGTTGTAAATATTTTAATCCACTATATTTAGGATATGAAATCTATAAAATAGTAAAATTTAATAAGCTTTTCTTTTTCTGCACTGAATTTTAATGTTTTTTTCCTAGTCATGATTTTTCATTCTATACACCTAGCTCTATAATCCATTTGGAATTTCTTTTCCTTCTCCTTCTTTTCTCATTACTGAAGTGGTTTTTTTAGAGACAAGATCTCACTTTGTAGTTCAGGCTGGCCCTGAGCTCACTAGATAGCCCGGGCTATCCTCAAACACAATAATCCTCCTGCCTCTGCCTCCTAAATGCTGGGATTACAGGTGTGAGCCACCAGGCCCGGCAGTGTGGTGTGTAGTACTGATTGCTGGTGGGCGTGATTCATCACACCCAGCATTGTGGTATGTGGTTACCAGGGATTAAACTCAGAACCTTGCACTTGCTAGACAGACCCTGGAACCACTGAGCTAAGTCTCCAGCCCCCTTTTATGTCTTCATTCTAATCTGGACTTTTAAAAAATTTTTCAGATACATTAGATGTTTATCTTTCTCAAAATGATTTTATACCAATCTACTTCTCTCTTCCTTAAGTATCTATTTGTCTGTTCATCCACAGCTTGACAGTAGGGGAGGGGGAATGGGAGAATGGAAAATTATATGTTACAATTTAGTGACTTTTCTCATTGTGTAGTTGTTCTGAAATTTTAGGCTTGGACTTCATGCTATGTGGTAAATGAGATTTTAAAAATAGAGTTATTTTACCCTTTATTTTTGTTTGCTTGTTTTTCATTGTGTTAGAAGAAAGTATTTTAAGGGAGTTACTGAGCAGGTCACATCACAGTCTTTTTTTTTTGAGACAGGGTCTCGCTTTGTAGTTCAGGCTGGCCCTCAGCTCACTATGGTGCCCAGGCAAGCCGCCGTGAACTCAGCAATCCTCCTGTCTCTGCCTCCCAAGTGCTGGGATTACAGGCGTGAGCCACCACGTCCAGCATTGTGGTACGCGGTGTTGATTGTTGGTGGGCGTGTCTCCACACCCAGCATTATATGTGGTTACCAGGAACCGAACTCAGGACCTTGCGCTTGCGAGACAGGCACCGGAACCACTGAGCTAACCCTCCGGCCCATCACAGTCTTAAAAACAATCAATCTATTTCTATTTTATATAGTTATGGATATGGTTAAATTTCAGTACATCATGTTCCTACCTGCTATGTAAAACACTTTATTGAGATATAGCTCTTATCACTTGAAATTCACTGTTTTAGAACATGTAATGTTTTTAGTATATTCACTCTATTGTATAACCATCACCACTACTCAATTCCAGAGCATATCCATCACCCCCAAAGGAAATTCTCTATCATCATTAACCTCCTCCTACCACTATTTTATTATAGGCAACTACTAATCTACTTTTTGTCTCTATGTGTTTATTCTGAATATTTTGTGTAAATGGAATCATACAATATGTGGCTTTGGTAACTGGATTCTTTCTTGGTTCACCAAGTTGTAGCATGAAATAACACTTCATTCATTTTGATGGGTCCATAATATTCATTGCATGTAAATAATACATATTGTTTATGCAGTCATCATTGATAAAAATTTAGGTATTTTCAAATTTTAGCTACTGTTGGGCCAGAGGGTTAGCTCAGTGGTTCCGGCACCTGCTTCGCAAGCGCAAGGTCCTGAGTTCGATCCCCAGGAACCACATATAATGCTGGGCGTGGAGACTCATGCCCACCAACAATCAATACTGCATACCATAATGCCAGGCGTAGTGGTTCACGTCTGTAATCCCAGCACTCAGGAGGCAGAGACAGGAGGATTGCTGAGTTCGCGGCGGCTTGCCTGGGCACCATAGTGAGCTCAGGGCCAGCCTGAACTACAAAGCAAGACCCTGTCTCAAAAAAAAAAAATTTAGCTACTGTAAATAATACTGAAAAGACTATATACAACTTTTTGTATTTGTTGTATTATGTTTCCAGTGCAGAGTATATACCTAGGAGGAATCATATGATAATTGTATATTTAACTTTTTTAAAGAATTGCCAAACTATTTTTTCTTAGTAGCTTCACAATATTACATTCCCACCAGCAATGTATGAAGGTCCCAATTTCTCCCTATCATTACCAATATGTATTATTGTCCTTCACAAAAATTATTATATCCTAGTTAATATGAAGGTATAACTTATGTTTATGATTTTCATTTCAAAATGACCAATAATGACTATCTTTTCATGAATTTACTGCCCATTTGAATATGCTTTTTAAAGAAATATCTATTCAAATGTTTTGTCCATTTTCAAAATTACAATATCTGCCTTAATATTATTAAATTGTAAGAGTTTTTTGTGTTATGGATAGTAGACTCTTTATAGCTATACACTTGTAAATATGCTCTCCTATTCTGTGAGCTGATTTATTTTTCCTCCAGCACCAGGGATTGAATTCAGGACCTTGCACTTATGAGATAGGTGTGGTGCCACTGAGCTCTTTTAGTGTCCTTTTTTTTTTTCTTTTGAGACAGGGTCTCGCTTTGTAGTTCAGGCTGGCCCTGAGCTCACTATATAGCCCAGGCAAGCCTCGAACTCAGCAATCCTCCTGCCTCTGCCTCCCCAGTGCTGGGATTACAGGTGTGAGCCACCATGGCTGGCATTGTGGTATGTGGTACTGATTGCTGGTGGGCCTGAGTCTCCATGCCCAGTATTGTTGTATGCAGTTACTGGGGATCTATCCAGGGACCTTGCACTTGCTAAGCAGGCACCAGAACCACCAAGCTAAATATCTGGCCCCTTTTTAGTGTATTTTGAAGCATAAAACAATTTTAATTTTTCAGTCCAATTAATATGTTTTATTCTGTAAATCTGCTTACCAAAGTCTCTCAGAATTTCTGAATGTCGTTATTTCACTGTAATTTAAAAAAATGTTTCCATTGCATGTAAAATTTTAGGTTTACTATTTTCTTTCTGCACTGAACTGTAAAAATGTCATTAATTTTTTTATGGCTTCCATTGCTTATAATGATAAATCAGAGGTAATTCTGATCATCATTTATTTGTATATAAAGTCTTAAGATATTTAGTTTTTATAAATTTATTACTCTCTTAATAATTTAGATAGATAATAAGGAAAACTGGGACTGATTCTTCCCCCTTTATTTATTTATTTATTTATTTATTTAGAGACAGGGTCTCCCTTTGTAGTTCAGGCTGGCTCTGAGCTCACTATGTAGCCCAGGCAAGCCTTGAACTCAGCAATCCTCCTGTCTCTGCCTCCCAAGTGCTGGGATTACAGGCGTGAGCCACCTTGCCCGGCACTGTGGTATGTGGTGTTGATTGCTGGTTGATTGTTGGTGGGCGTGAGTCACCACGCCCAGCATTGTATGTGGTTACCCGGGAGCGAACTCAGGACCTTGCGCTTGCGAGGCAGGTGCCGGAACCACTGAGCTAACCCTCCAGCTCCCCATTCATTTTCCTAAATTGTTTTATCTCTTCTAGTTCATTTGCCTTTCTAAATAAATTTTAGAACAATCTACTATGAAATCTAATATCTCCTATGAAAAATCTTATAATATTTTGATAGGGGTTTAATTACATATTAATTTGAGAATTTACATATTTGCTATATTGAGTCTTCAAACCCATGTCTCTCCATTTATATAAATCTTTCATCTTTTCATCAGTATTTATAGCTTTCAGTATATAAGTCTGATGTAAGACTTGTTAGATTCACATCTAAGTAGTTCCTTTTTACTTTGAGAATTTATAAGTGGTATTATAGTGTTATTTTAAAATTTAATGTCCATTGTTTATGATAGTAAATAGAAATACAACTGATTTTATATTTATATATTATATAAAAATGGTGTCCTATTCCTGTAATTTGAGCACCCAAGAGGCAGGAGGTATGCCATGAGTTTGAGGCAGGCTTGGCCTATACAATCAGTTGAAAACCAATCTGAACAATATAGCAAGACCTATCTCAGAAAAACTAAAATGCAGACATTCAGACATACACATGTACAATCAAAAAATTTTAAAGGCTCTGAATTTAAAAAGTTTAAGAAATGCTGCTCCAGATGTAAGGGGACAGGACACAGTTCTTACACCTCTTTATTTCTCCAATGCCATGCATACTGTAGCATTTCAATGAATGTTAATTGATTATAAAGACATGGGAATCAGAACAAATATTTCAGAATGAAAGTAGTATTTTTTTTTTTTGAGACAGGGTCTCACTTTGTAGCTCAGGCTGGCCCTGAGCTCACTATGTAGCCCAGGCAAGCCTCAAACTCAGCAATCCTCCTGCCTCTGCCCCCCGAGTGCTGCGATTACAGGCATGAGCCACCACACCTGGCTGAAAGTAATATTTTTTAAGGAGAAACACTTTGTTATCATCTAAACTGTTACTTTTTTCTTTGATAGGTATACCTCCCTAGGTATAGGTGAAATAAAAAGTGAGTACATTCCAACAATTTATTGAACCTGAGGATATTTCAGGGCTGTCCATATAATGTACTCCTCAGAAAAGTTTAAACCCTGGAAAAGTTTCCTGCAAATGCTCATTTGCAAGTGCCCACACAATTAAAATGAGAGAGCTTTAGTCAGGAAGGAAAATAATATTCTGTAAAATGCCAAGGATTAAAAAGAAACAGCTATATTAAAGAACCATTTGACACAAACTATTTGATTTTAATTGTATGAAAGATAATTAACCCCAATTGGTTTGTGAAAGATTTGGAAACAAAACTCCAGGGAACAGCAAATAATGACTCAAGAACTGCTAAAGACAATGAGACACATTATCCTTTAAGGCATATTCTCTGCAAACTAGGAAAATATCTCAATTGACATTGCTAAACTTGCCTCAGAATATTACTGAAGTTGTAAATATATCTGGTTTCAAAATAACCTCCAACTTCTACATGACTTTAGAGAGCTACAGGTTTTCTATAAGGAGAAAACTGGACCATCCTGCAAAAAAGACAAAGTTTAAATCTTTAGATGCTGATACATCAGGAGAAAGTAATATGACTTATACTTTGAAGTGTCCAGGCCTTCCCTACTTGCTCAGAAGCTGTACTCTATTCATGTATCTCCTCCACAGCAGATGTCTGTAAGAAGGGGAACACACAAAGATATTTCCAACAGAAATTCCCAGATGTGAGCTTCCCAGAATGATGAAGTGCAGCACTGCTGTCAAGTTCCAGGACTACCATGCTCTGAGTTCTCCTGACACATGCTTTCATGCAGTTTTGATCAAATACATCTAAATTTAGAAATAGGTGATAAAATTCTATGCTTACTCCTACTGCCTCTCTTCTTGTCCTAAAAGGACCTTATTTCCCAAAGTAATACATGATTTGTGTGTGTGGATAGTAATTAATTCTGCTCTAAGGTTAGGACAGTTAAAATATAGCTGCTTTAAGAAAAATTGCAGGTTTTTTGTTTTTGGTTTTGTCCTCATGTATTAATCCAAATACATCTATAATGGTGACAATGAGAAGATAAACATATGTGTAGCTCTGAGCTTCCTAGGTATTACAAAGAGGTATCTTTTTTTTTTTTTTTTAAGAAAATCTCGTAAGGAAGACTTAAAAAGGGACTGATGTGGTATTAACAGATTAGCCTGTTATATGACTGGGAAGAGAAAGGCTATTTTGGACATTATTTTATGGCAGACTTCAAAGGAGTTACTTAGCACAGCTGATGCTTAAGAGGCACTGAGGTAGGCTTTTAAAACTGTGTTTAAAACCTGTTATCCTGATACATGAAGCCTTTCATAGATGATCTTCACCTCTCCAACCTTATTTCCCTTTACTAGCCCTAGTCAAGACCTGTGGTGAATGACTTGTTGCCCATGAGATTCCCAATCTAATTTTGGAGGCAGGCTTCTAGTTTGAAGGGTCTAGGATCTTACTTGATCCTCTGTGAGGAAAATTTCCTTATCTTCTTTTGTTGAAGCTTTACTATTGTAGGATTTAAGAGACTGAAAAGGCTACTGGGACAGGATTTATTCCACTGACTAGCATCCAAAGGCTGAACCCAGAACAAAGGAAAAGCTCCAGTTTTATACATTTAGTTGAGGGGTTGGTCTCTCTAGTGATGGAGCAAGCAAGTTTACAGAAGCAGGACAAGGTCAGACAGTTTTATAACTTGGCCTTGAAAGAAGACAGAGCCTTATGAATCTTGTGAGAACAAGATGACATAAACTTTGTTTACAGGACATAGTTGCCAATTTTATCTGTACCACTACGAGTTACAGCTACACGGGAGGGGAGGAGTGTTCCATCAGGGTTGAACTGTCCAAGGATGGGAAAAAGTTATTTTCCCCTAAGCCCTGCTTTATTATCACCTTTTTTGTGAAAATGTAGCCTCTAATGCGTAGGGGCTGCGTATGTGTTGTTCACTGTGTATTTCCAGTGTAGCACTGTCCAAGATACAATAGATGTTCAATAAATATTTATGCAATGAATGAAAAAAAAGAATGTTGAAAGCACTGGAAGACTAGGGTTGGAATGGATAGACAAAGCAACAACAAAGGCTGAGATAACCATAAGAATGCTTTTTTTTAGGCCTAAAGATGAATGAGAATTCTGGGAATTCTGCTTCATGGAAGGTCTGTTTTAGAGAAAATGTACAGAGTTAAGAAAGGGGAAGAATTAGAATAGTTACCAGAGATGATGAACATGGCAGAAATTTGAAAGACTGAGTTGGATGAGGATGAAGCCAGAAACTGAGGAGGAAAGGCTAATATAGTCAGTGCCTATGTGAATGACCAGAGACAGTTCACTGAAGGAACGGTTCTGAGGAAGACCATTATTCTTGGCAAAAGACAGAAAACTACAGGATCCTCTGAGGTCTGAAGGCCTAGAAAATTGCCACATGAGTGATAATGGCACCAGAAGTAGTGCCAGAAGTAATGCTCACAGAAGCAGGGTAGACAGGAGCCAGACAGATCACCAAGTCACCAGAAAACTG
Source organism: Thryonomys swinderianus (assembly GCA_004025085.1). NCBI lineage: Eukaryota > Metazoa > Chordata > Mammalia > Rodentia > Thryonomyidae > Thryonomys > Thryonomys swinderianus. Next base: position 16,867 of record PVIC010023025.1, on the reverse strand, counting down.
CTGAGTAAAACCAATGCAGTGTGTCAAGAAAATCCAGACAATTACACTTTAACATTCCATCCCTGAGGACATACTAGATAAGGTTCAAACATGTTGGGTCTTTTAAGTTCAATTTCCCCTGGAATCTCTGTTCTCAGATGCTGAGTCAGGCTTCAGCTCGTAAGTACCTTTATTTCAACTGAAGGCAGTTGTTTCAGCCTTGATCACACCCCCAGCTGAATAGCAATAAGTCAGCATAAACCATGAGGACAGAAGAAACATGGCAAGGATCTTTTTTTACTGAGCTTTGCCTACATCAATTAATGAGCCTCCTTTGATGAGCCACATGAGTCTGCTTTGATAAATTCCACAACTGAACTCTTTCCTGTCTCAGGGCTATAAACATGTCATTTCCTCTGCCTGGTCTATTTTTTCCCCTTTTCTTTTCAGTACTAATTTTTACTCATCCTTCAGGTTTCAGTTTAAAAGGCATTTCCTTAGCAATCCCACATCTGAGGGATCTGAGTGAGGTGTATAATTCACAAAAATATGAAGTATTATGTGTAATGACAAATCAAGTCAAAATTTCCTGGAATCATTTCTTGCAAGCAACAGTTATTAATAAGAGGCTGACACTGACCAGGCCTAAACATAAATGATATTTAAAAGAACAACTCTTTCCCTCTCCCTCGAGGTTTTTGTACTAAGAAAATGGACATGAACACAAGATTTGAAATAGGAGACGCTTGGGGAATGACATTTTATTTTTCTAGTCTTTTCTGACTTTTTTTTTTTTGAGACAGGGTCTCGCTTTGTAGTCCAGGCTGGCTCTGAGCTCACTGTGTAGCCCAGGCAAGCCTCGAACTCAGCAATCCGCCTGTCTCTGCCTCCCGAGTGCTGGGATTACAGGCGTGAGCCACCATGCCCGGCATCTTTTCTGACTTTTGACTTTTGTTTTCATATTACCTTTTATGGCTTCTCTTATCCCTTTTTTCTCTTTCATCTATTTGCTCCTTTTCCTTTGTCTTAGTGATATTAAACATGCCACTGAAATTCTAGCATTTACTGAAATCAAACTTCATTCTTTTTCTTTCTTTCCTGGTAATTGGATTTGAACACCCCATAGAACAGTCTTATTTTTCTCATATATTTATAAAAACGAATACCCAGTCAACTTCTATAATCTGGGGATTGATTCCCTTCTAGAAGAAAGATATTCTAGGGCTTGCAGCTAGGACTTATATGAGGCAACTCAAGAAATTATAGCCTCTAGTAAGCTGCAAAGAGTATCTGTCTCCTACTTCTATCTACAAACAGGTAAGTATCTTTTGCAGGCACTAAGTACAATAGATAACAAGTGTACGGGTCTTTAAATATACTTATCTTCATTATCTCATTTCATTCCTTCAACAAACCTATGAGGTAGTCTTTTTGATAAGAAAATAATGCACAACAGAATAGGTCTTTGTTGTCAATCCCAACCCTGAAGTTTTTGCCATAAAATATTCTGTTTAAGCAGTATAACAGTTTGAGCTGCACAGTATTCCTACTCACTGTATCAAGATGTTGTGGTTGGACATGGTGTCACACACCTGTAATCCCAGTACTCAGGAGGCTGAGACAGGAGGATTACCTTCAGTTTGAGGCCAGGCTTGGTTATATAATGAATTCAGGACCAGCCTGAATTACAAAGCAAGATCCTGTCTCAACCAAGAAAAAAGATATTCTATTCAAGTAATGTAACTGAGCTGCACAACATTTCTACTAGATGTTTCAAGAATGTTCTGTTAATTCTGCCCTCCTGCTTCTGTGAGCATGCTCATCTAGTATATAGCCTACCCCCTCTCCCACAGACCTCTATATAAGCCTTCTTCCCTTTCTGTTTGTGGCTCAGACTTTGGAGTAATAACTCCTGTGAGTCCTGTGGTATAATTAAAGGTTCCCTCCATCTTTGTGAGTGTTGTCCTCAGTTTCTTTGCCTCCAGCGAACTTCACATAGCTTAACACTTGACTGTAGTGCTGCACTGTCCCACTTCCCTGTAACACGTTTACATGTCAAGAAACTGAGGTCTAAAAGATAAAATGACTTTCCTAATATTACTCACTTTGTAATTACCAGAACTAAAGTTCCAAGAAGAGCCCTAACTACCTTGTGTGGTCATTGTGCCACATCAAAAATAAACCTCTGTCACAATAAGAAGAATATAATAGGAACTGTGACAAGTGAAAAACCGAGATCTAAACCGATGGAGTCTTCTAAAACCATAATGTAGTTGAAGAATCCTTCATGCGACTCCTTTCAGCGTCATGCCACACACCTTTCTCTTCCTTCAAAGCAGATGAGCCAGTAGGACCCAGCAGGACGAAAGGCAGGCAGGGGTCAGCTTGCAGAGCCACAGTGCCCGACACCTCCTTCCTGGCAGGACCCTGCCCCCTCCCATCCATGGTGCTTCTGCCTGTCCAGGTCTTGGCATGGGGTCCAGCATGGAACTGTCCTTTTCTCTACCAACAGTGCACATTTCTTAGCCACTTAACAACCTTTGTCTTTTCTCCAGAAGGAAAAGCATCCCCTCTGTTCTGGAAAAGGGGACCCACTATACTCTTTTGCTCATCGACCTGGCAGTTACAGAGCATTCAGAGAAGGCTGAGTGAGTGACATTTCATGACTGAGGAGAAACACTTGTAGCCTGATGATAGATGTTATGAACCCAGTTACCCCAACAATACTATATTCAGACATCAAGATCAACCTCGTGATTTCAATTCCCAAGCTTCTCCCCAGTGATCTCCTGAGCAAACAATGGAATTTTCAGGAAAGTACCACTATCACTGCCGGGATGGTGACTACTGTTCTGACTTCTGTGTGCAGTTGTCTTTCTCAGATCCTTTCTGCTTTTGTGAGTTGAAGATGGAGGGGGCAAGGATGTTGGCTGGGTTACTGACGGATTCCTCTCAGTATGTAGTGAGCTTTGGGATGTCACAGTGGACTCTGCCAGGAGGACTGGACTTTGCTGGATCAAATAAAGATCTCTACAAAGATGTAATGCAGGATAGCTGCAAGACTTTCATTACATTTTAATTGGATTTTCAGCTCAATACCAAAGATTCTCTACTATTTCAAGATATTTCTGCAAAAAAACATCATTAAATGGAATACAACTGAAGGCAAGCAGTGCTGCAGAAAAGTTACATGACTCTGAGTACTGTAGCATAAGTCTATCACAAACATTCACTTCTCAACACTCACAAGTAAACTGAGGTCAGAGAGAAAGCATCTAAGGATAACCAGAGCAGAAAAATCTTTAAAAATAACTTTATTCACTCTCTTCCCCTGCAAAACAAACACACAAACAAACAAAAACAAAAGGTTTCTCAGTATGGGTAAAAACTTCTAAATGTGTTCTTCATGAAAAAACCATCAGCCAGCCGGGTGTGGTGGCTCATGCCTGTAATCCCAGAACTCGGGAAGCAGAGGCAGGAGGATTGCTGAGTTCGAGGCTTGCCTGGGCTACACAGTGAGCTCAGGGCCAGCGTGAACTGCAAAGCGAGACCCTGTGTCACAAAAAACAAAACAAAAAAACCTTCAGCCAATTTTCAAATCTTACTGGACAGAAGAAAATTTGTATGTAAGAGAAACTGCATGCATGTAAGACTTGTCAGAGAATTTGAGGAATCGGGCATTCCTCAGAATACAAATGAGATTGCTCATCTGAGAAAAACACTGTCCAGAAACAATGTGGGAAAGTCTTCACCAATTCCTCTCCCTCTTCAGGATGCAGAAGAACTGACAGTAGAGAGAAGCCTTATGCCTATAAAAAATGTGGTAAAATTGTCTCTGAATGCACAGGACTTAAATTACATGTCAGAATTCATACTAGAGAAAAGCTATATACTATATATGTAAAGCATGTGGGAAAGCCTTCTCCCATTCCTTGTACCTTTCAGATCATACATAAATTCACGATGGAAAGAAGCCCTATTTGTGTCTGGAATGTGGGAAAGATTTTAATCCAAATAACTTATTTTACACATACAAATTCACACTAGGAATAAGCCTTGCCAATGTTAGAAATGTGGAAAAGCTTTTATTCATACCTCCTACCCCAGAAAACATGTCAGGATCCACAGTGGAAAGAAGTCAACATATGTATGAAATGTGGGAAAATTTTTCATTCTTTTTTTTTTAGAGATAGGGTCTCGCTTTGCAGTTCAGGCTGGCCTTGAGCTCACTATGTAGCCCAAGCAAACCTCAAACTCAGCAATCCTCCTGTCTCTGCCTCCCAAGTGCTGGGATTACAAGCGTGAGCCACCACGCCTGGCACAAATTTTTCATTCTTTGTAACTTATTTTTCAGATGCTGTACTGGAGAAAAGCTTTGTAAGTTCAAGGAATGTCAGAAAGCCTTCACTCAGTCCCCTGGCCTCAGTATACATTTAAAAATTTACACTGTAGAAAAGGCCTATGAACATAAGGAAGTGGAAAAGCATTTGCCTATTCCACAAATCTTAATGTCTATCTACAAAGGAGAAAGTCATATGAATGTAAAAGATGTGGGAAACCCTTCCACTATTCAGCATGCCTTAATGTTCACATGTGAACTCACAGTGGAGCAAAGCCACACAAATACAAGCAACGTGAGGAAAACCTTATTCAATCTTCAATGCTCATTATACGCTGAAGAACAAATGTCTGTGGGAAAAACCTGGAATGTCCCTCAAACTTTAGTGTTCACATCTAGCCCTCATGAAACTAAAAACTATGAGAAATCTTAAATTTTCATTTCTACCATGGGAGAAAGATACAAATATAGGGAATATAAGAAAGCAATTAATTTTTCATGTCTTATCCAATGTGTGAGCACTCATGAACAAGAAAAACCTATAGCCATGAGATAGAAGGGGTAGTCATTTTTGTTCCAACATTGTTATTTTTTCATATCTAAAAATCATTATGAAAGCCAATTCAAAGGTAAAAGATATAGCTTTGAAATCTTTCATATTTCTTAAGAACATATAATAACCCACATATGAGAAAAACTCTAAGAAGTAGAGATTTTTGCTTTTATTTTTGAAATGAGGTTTCCCTTTGCTTCCCAGGCTGATCTTAAACTCCTGGGATGTAAGAAAACCCTTACTTTTTCCTCATACTGTTTATGCATTCACCATTTAAGAATTCACCAAAGAACATGCATAATGATGCACACCTATAATCTCAACACAAGTTAAAGCAAGTTAAAGGCCAGCCAGAGCAATGTAGTGAGACCTTGACTCAAAAATATTTTAAAAGTGGGACTGAGGATGTAGCTAAAGGGCTTGCCTAGAGTGCAAAATTTACTTCCCAGATTGCATTTATTATTTCTAGTACTGCATTTAATTTCTAGACTATATAAAAAAGATCACCTCAGTGGAGAGGCCTAATATATGTAAAAAAAAATTCTCGTGTTTTAAAGTTTGGCAGTCTGACTGAGGCTTGGTCACCAGCGATCCCAGCACTTAAGAGGTGGGGCAGGAGGATCATGAGCAAGGGCAGTCTGGACAACAAAACCCAACCCTGTCACAAAATCCAAAATGAATGAATGAATGAACACATACACATTTAGGCCAAAAACATGAATGTTAGAAATATGAGAATGACCATACACATAATTTCTACTTTTATCCTTTAATATAAATTAATGGAGAAAATTTTTCATTATAGATAAGGGAGATGAACCCCTTTTTACAAATCTTACTGCACCTGAGAAAATCACTCTAAGAAGCTGTATTAAATGCAAAAACGTAGTAACTATCAGTGCTAATGAGAGAAACACATTTAATATAAAATATATAAGAAATTACAAGGTAGGCTTACATTGGCCACCTGCAGAACCAGGTATGGAAAAATGAGAAAGTGTTGTCTATCCTCGGAAGATCTGAAGGAGACAATGAGAGATCAAAGGCTCATTGTAGTCTGAATCAGGAGGCTGATGAATTTGCAATGGAAGCCAGGAGGCAGACAGCCAAGGTGAAGGGAAAGACTGGAGCATCTCCAAAGAAACAGTCCAGGGGCTTTCTCCTCCCCACTTTGTTTTGTGCATTTCCTTCTTTATTGGTACTGTTGGTGGCAGGAGACTCAAATAGCCTTGTCCACCATTATTGAAATAAAACTCCTTATGATTGTGTTTTCTTGAAAGTTTTGTTTTTGTAGCCACGGTAGCAATCAGTGGAGGTTTCCAGAAACTTGAGGGCCTAAATCTTTCAATCAATCACAAAATTATAGAGGAAGGATACAGGAATTTCTTTCAAGTGCTGGACAGCCAGCCAAACTTGAGAGAACTGAGTGTTTCCAGACACTTCACCGAGTGCCTGGTGGCTCTGGCCAGAACAGTCAAGGTGCTGGGCCAGTGCATGTGCCACCTGCTGAGCCTGCTCATGCTCAACATGTTTGGCTGGGTGCTGGGTGCAGATTTTCTGAAAATGGAGACTGCCATTCTGTCCAATCATTCAGAAGTAAAACTTTCAGAGGTGTGGTGCCGCACCCACAGAATCCCAGCCTTCCAAGGCTGAGGCAAAGGACTCCGACTCCACAGGTGCTTAGGCTGCACAGTGACAGTGTCTGCTCGGCCCTTGCTTTGCTCTCATCACCTGTTTCACAGCTGCTTCAGACCCAGCTACTGCCTTTTCTTTGAACAGATCATCCTCAAGGATGCTGGCAGTAAATTTGATTTTATCTGTCTTGGAAGGTTTGCTTCTGGATGATATGAAAAAGTCATTGTCGGGGGCTGGAGGGTTAGCTCAGTGGTTCTGGTGCCTGCCTCACAAGCGCAAGGTCCTGAGTTTGATCCCCGGTAACCACATACAATGCTGGGCGTGGAGACTCACACCCACCAGTAATCAATATCACATACCACAGTGCTGGGCGTGGTGGCTCACGCCTGTAATCCCAGCACTCGGGAGGCAGAGACAGGAGGATTGCTGAGTTCCAGGCTTGCCTGGGCTACACAGTGAGCTCAGGGCCAGCCTGAACTACAAAGCGAGACCCTGTCTCAAAAAAAAAAAAGTCATTGTCACCATCGTCATTAAAGAGGTCACTAGCAGGAGGGACGTATGAGTCCTTCCATGGAGTGGGCTGTTCAGGCTTCTGGGGCTTCTTCAGCACCAGAGAGATCGGGGCCCAAATACATCTGTGCTCCCTAAAGGTACAGAAGCAGCTCCTACTCGGATTTTCTTTCCAGGTTTGGAGGAGGGGGACTTTTTGTTCACTGTGGCTGGGATGTGCCGGTCCTGGGGGGCCTCCCTGAAGAGGTCACCAGCCTCATCCTTGTTGCCAAAGAGGCCCTGTCCACCACTGAACAGGCCACCTGGAGAGGTGAATGGTGAGAAATCTACATCGGGCAGCTTCGGAGGGGTGAACAAGTTACCTTCCTCATCTTGTGCTCCAAGGAATGCTTTCAGATGCTTTGGCAAAGAGAACAGAAATGAAGCCTACTTGTCACTGTTTAAAGTACTACTTTACAAATCCAGTGAATGATATTCCTGAGTCAAAAGGCTCCTAGAAGGACTGTGTGCTCCTTTCCTTGTCAGCTCAAGTCCCCTTTGATCCAAGCTGCTAATTCAATGGTGAACAAATGGGGCTTTTCTGTGGGCAGGAGAGAACAAAAGCCAGCGAGCGCTCTTATTAATAAACAGAGAAGTGTATTTCACTTTTGCACACTGAACGAACTTACATCCCCAGCAGCAAACACACTGAGCTGAAGACAAAGTTTGGTGAAATGAAGCTCAATGTCTGCACCCGATAGAGATTACCTGAGCCAAGACTCATAAAAGGAGCCTTGCACCCCTGTAGTGATTCAGTGCTCCAAACCTCAGTTGTTCACAGATTTTTTTTCCTTAAAACTGAACTAATAATTGCTCACAGAAACCCCTGTAATTCTAGGGAAACCCCAAATATCCTCTGTCATTGTTTCACTGGTGAGAAGTTTGCTTTCTTCCCCCTTTTTATTTCATTCAGGCTACAACCCTTTTGGCTGGTGTCACTCACACTCAGGGTGGGTCTTCGATCTAGAGTTAATCAGTCTTACCCAAAACTATGATCATACAATCAGTTGAGCATTCTGACTCAAGTTGACACAACAGTTAATTATCACAATCCATCCCATGTCAACTTGACAACCAAACACATTTCCCTAAACCATATTTAATCTCCAAAGACAAACTCTTAATTATGCCTAACATGGCACAATTGTCCTGTGTACAAATGGAAGCTTATTAATTCCTTCTACTCCTAACATTTCATAACTTGCACATTATAACATTTTAATTATAATTTAATAATACTTAAGAATCAATATTGTCTGTCAAAATTATATAGACAGCGTAATACACGAGAACTATTACAATACTTGTTTCTATAACTGATCATGGGGTTGTACGTGGTATTTCTAATTACCTTCTACTACCCATTCTGTATTCCCTTGGCCTCCAGTGAGCACCTCAGCAGGTCTTGGTTCTTTCCCTAGTGGGGTAACCCTGACTTTCATTCCTGAAGATTCTGGGCTATTTGTCATCCAGCCTGGATCAAGCTGTTATAGTTTACTATTGACCTTAATAACAGGGCATGATAATATTAGGAGGCATCCTAAAGGATTTCCTGGACTACAAGTATATTCTTCCTTTCCTCCATTGTGCAGTAATAGTCCAATTTCCCCTTGATAGTATGGGTCAATCACCCCTGCTAGTACTGTAACTCCTTTTTTAGCTTGTTTACTCAGAGGCATGAGGAGACTGAAATGACCACAGGGAAGTCTTAGCTTTCAGTTAGGTGGAATTATTGCTGTGCTTCCTGGCACATCTCTTCCCCTTTATGGAATGAAGACTTCTGAGCCAGCAGACTGACCATAAGACTGTCAGAACTGGAAGCAAAAATTTTGCTAGCAGATCACCACAAGTAATAGTGAGTGGTACCATTCCCACTTCTACCCCTTGATTTCTGGACCAGACTATGGGAGATACAGGTACCATATAGTGGATACTGATTCAAAGCATATACAGCCTTTTGAAGAACTTCGTCCCAGCCCTGAAAGCTAATACCACCAAGCTGTGACTGTAATCGCATCTTCAAAAGACCATTTTGTCTTTCTGTTAATTCAGCTGCTTTTAGATAGTGAGGAACGTGGTAAGACTAGTGGATTTGATAAGCATACCCCATTGCCTCACTTCTTTGACTGTGAAATGTGTTCCCTGGTCAGAGGTAATGCTGTATGGAATACCATGATGGTGGATAAGGTATAATATGAGTCCATGGCTAGTAGTTTTAAGAAACATTATGGCCAGAGAAGGCAAATCCATACCCAGAATAAGTATGTATGCCTGTGAAGATAAAGTTCTCCCCTTTCCATGATGTAAGTGGTCCAATATAATCAATCTTACACTGGGTCACAGGTCAATCCCCTAGGGAATGGTTCCATATCAGGGGTCAGTGTTGGTCCCTGCTACTGGCATACTGGGCAAGCAGCAGTGGCTATAACAGATCATAGATCAGTCTTGGTGAGTGGGAGTCCATGTTACTGAAACCATGCATAATTTCCATCCCTGTCACCCTGTCTACTCTATTCACAAGCCAACTGGGGAGTTACAGGAGGGGCCAAAGAATGAGTAACCCTACCCACCTGATTATTAAAGTCCTCTTCTGCTGAGGTCACATGGGACACAAATATCTTTATATCCCTTCCCCATTGGGAGAGATCTATACATATACTTCTCCAAAGATCTTTGTCACCAACTGTCCAGTCATGTTCCTTCCAAGTTCTTGACCATTCAGCTAGATCATTGGCTACAGCCCATGAATCAGTATACAGTCATACATTTGGCCATATTTTCTCCCAGGCAAAATGAACTACTAGTGCACTGCACAAAGTTCTGCCCACTATGAAGATCTCCCTTCATTACTGTCCTTCAGGGATGTTCCATAAAGGAGTTGGTTATAAGGCTGTAGGTGTCCACTTATAGGTGGTGCCTGCCTAACATGTACCTGTAAACTACCTGTAAACCAGGCCCTAACCTTCTCTTCCTCTGCCAGCATATTATATGGTATACCCCATTAAGCCACAGATGCATGCTGGGAGACAGAAGGCAGTATACCAGAAGGAATCAAGGTCATTTGAGCAATTTTTTTTTCTTTTTGAGATAGGGCATCACTATGTAGCTCAGGCTGGCCTTGAATTTACTATGTAGCCCAAGATGGCCTTGAACCCACAACAATCCTCCTGCTCAGCCTGCCAAGTGCTGGGACTACAGGTGTGCGCCACCACACCAGCTGGGCAACTTCTTTTTGTGACTTGCTCTCTGGAACTTCTCTGGCTTGATCATGTTCATACCATTTCCATTCAAAGTTGGACTGTTCACATATAACTTTATGCCTCCATGGATCAGATAATACCCAGCTCATGATGTGCAACTCAGGTTACATGGCAACTTGGTGTCCCATGGTCAGGTGTTCAGTTTCCACTTTGGCTCAACAGCAGGTTAGGAGCTGTTTTTGAAAGGGAGTGTAGTTGTCTACAGATGATGGCAGAACCTTGCTCCAAATCTAAAGGCCCATGATGTAATTCATCTATGGGGGCCTGCCGGAGACTCCAAGTAGTATCCCCAACTGCCACGGACACTTTAAGCACCACTGAATCTGCTGGATCACATGGCCCCACAACGGAGCAACTGGCAGAGCAACCTGGACCTGTTGCAGAGCCTTCTTTTGTTCTGGGCCCTACTCAAAACTATAAGCTTTCTGAGCCACTCAGGAAATGGACTTTAGTAAAACACCTATGTGAAGAATGGGTTGCCTCCAAAATCCAAGGAGGACTACTATGTGTTTCACTTCTTTTTTGGTTGTAGTGAGAGCTAGATACAACAATTTATCTTCATCTTAGAAGGCATATTGCTACACACCCCACACCACTGGAGTCCTGAAAATTTTCCTAAAATAGAAAGACCTTGAATTTTAGTGGGATTTATTTCCCATCCTCTAGAGACTCAAGATATTCACTGTCATTCCGAGGGGGTTAAATCATGAATTTAAGGAACTTTAGGAAGTTTTTTTGTACAGTACTTCTAATATACACACAACAACTCATTTTGGAGTACAAATTGAAGTAAATAAGAAGAAAAATTTTAAAAAAGCAAATGTGTCTAAATACCTTGTATAGTGGAATTTATCCAGCAGGATGTCAGCAGCTGCTTAGAAGCATTTATATTTATATTTAAGTGATTTTTATTTGTTTTTGAGACAGGGTCTGCCTTTATAGTTCAGACAGGCCCTGAACTCATGGAGATCCTCCTGCCTCAGCTTCCTGAGTGCTGGGATTACAGGCATGTGCCAACATACCCAGCAGTGGTTTACATTCTAATCAGGTAGCATCTGAAAATATCAAGCCTTTATCATCCCTTGTGTGATAGCATGAAATATGTATTTTTTCTTGTTTTTGTCCACGATTACTAGCTTATAACTTGTCCCTCAAACCAGGGTGTAGAAGCTAGAAATTTCTCTTCCCCAAGGAAGGTCATAGAAACTCTAAGCTTCTCCTGTCTTTAAGTATGCCAAAATAAATTTCTGGCTTCATCTAATAGCAGGTCACAAAACCTTCCTCATCCTGGAAGGGTCCTGCACCATACCCTAAGAAGGAATGCTGCACAGAGCACTCAGGGACAATCTGAATAAACAGGGTTTACTGAGTTTTCTTAATCACTCTGTTAACAATCATATCTACACTTTGGAGTCTCTGTAAAAACCCAAAAGGACAGAATTTGGAGAAGTCCAGATAATAGAGTCTGGCTAATTTTGAGACAGTATGGAAGTTCCATGCACCTTATCCTATACTTCCATCAAACCATCTCTTCATCTATAGCCTTTATAATGAACTGATAAACTTGTTTCCCTGAGTTCTGTGACCCACTGAAGCATATTAATCAAACCCAAAGAGGAGTTGTAGGAAACTCCATTTATAGCTGATTGATCAGAACTATAGAAAAACAACCTAAGGCTTTCAACTGACATCTAAATTGTGTGTGTCACAGTGAGGGATCTCAGAACACGTGGGACCAGATGCAGTGTGTTGTATCTAAATGTTCCCCAAAGCCTCATGCACTCATAAGTGGGGCTTTTTGGAGGTAGCCAGGTGTGTGAGTATGGATTAAGGATTTATGTGAATATTAACTAAGGATGTGATCATTGTGGATTAGTAACTGATTGGTTTAGCACTGCTCTAGAATGGGTAATAGGAAGCCCCAACCTAGATGTGAGTGGCACCAATCAACAGACTTATAGCATGGATGGAACATAGAGGAGCCAAAATAAGGCAGTTTACTGTTTTCTGCCTGCTTTGTCATGGACTGTTTCTCCTCTGCCGTGCCACCTGCCTTGGAGCCAGCTAACTATAGACTGAAACCTCTACAAAATGTGAACTAAAGTAAACTTTTCCTCCTTAAACTTATGGGTGTCAGGCATTTTGCCTCAGCAATGAGAAAGTAAGACACTGTTTTTATGTTGACAGTGTCAGAGTTGAATTGAATTAGAGGATATCACTCTTTTGTTGCATAATTGCTGCTTACATAGGAGAAATCCTTATGCCTTTTAGGGTCATTAGAAGTCTTCCGTGTTGACTGTTATATAATACCAAAAACCTGACTGATTTTCCAATATACTTTAGCAATCCAAGTGGAATAAATATTTCCTTTCTTTTGAGACAAGATTCTTTCTTGGGTCACATGGCTGCTCCTTGGGCCAATTACTTTTGCCAGTGAAATAAGATCATGATTATCCAGGCTGGGGGTTCTTCACTCCACCCTCCTTCCACTTCCAGCCAAACACTTCACTTTAGCTAGTCATGATGGGATGGGAGGATCTTCTCATTAACTACACCATATTTTACAATAACTGCTAACATAGAATTATAAACAAATATTTTTAACAGCTTTATAAAAGCCAAAAACTGGAAACAGCCAAAATTTCCAGCAATAGGTGTCATCTATGTATTATATAAATCAAAATGTGTTATATAAATCTAATAAAAGCCAAAAGCTGGGTATGATAGTACAGGCCTATAATCCCAACACACAGGAGCCTGAGGCAGCAAGAGCACTGCAAGTTCAAGGCTAACCTGGAATATATAGCAAGATCTTGAAAAATGTAAAAAATTTAAAAATTTAATGAAACCTCAACAATAAAAAAGAATAAACCTTTTCTTTTTTGTAATGCTCGGGATTGATCTCAGGGCCTTGTACATGCTAAGCAAGCACTCTACCAGTGACCTACCTTTTCAACCTTTACAATATGAGTGAACCTCAAAAACATCAAGCTGAGCAAAAAGCATCAGACACAAGAGTATATAGCACACTTTCATTCAATTTAACTGAAACCTTAGAAAAGAGAGATCCAATTTATAATAACAAAAATCAATACTCTTGGATGCCTAGGTGTTTGCAGGCAGAAGACTGAGAAGGTCCTCAGTGAGGTTGTTCAGGTAAAGATAAAATTCTACAGAGTGAGTAGTAATGTTGTATACATCTGTTAAAAGTCACTAAGACATCAAGATATACACTTGAAATGAGTGGGTATTGTTTGCTTATTTATTTATTTGTGACACTGAGGACTGAACCCAGGGTCTTTGCACTGAGATATATCCTCAGCCCTTTCTTATTTTATATTTTAAGACAGGGTCTTGCAAAGTCTCTAAATCCCCTAGGCTGAGCTCAAATTTGCAGTTCTGCTGCCTCAACCTCCCAGAGTGCTAGAGATTACAGGCATGTGCCACAGCATGGATGAGTGCATTTTATTCTATGTAAATTATTCTTCAATGAAGGTTATTTTATAATATAGCTATATAAAATAAGTACTGTGATAATAATCCTAATATGATAAAAGCCCAATGTCTTGGAATATAATCTCTCTTTAGTCAAGACCCATAAGTGGCCCTATAGCCTCATCTCTCAGTATGTCTCTCTCCTAACTGTGCTTTTAGAATAGTAGTTAGAACAGGCCAGGGCACGCCATTGATCTTAAGGGTCCTGGTCCTGTATAGGGACTGCCTCTCAAACATAGCCACAGTTGAAGAATTAGCTCATAAATAAATTCTTGGGGAAATCTCCAACTTGAGTGCATGTGCAAAAACACCTCAAAGTTTCTAGTCAGGACAAACTCATTATTCATCCATATGAGCTATGGTCACAATTATAACAGAGAGAATTATGGGACAGGACATGCACAATTAACATACAGGATGAACTCAGCATAAACTGTCAAATTTGCCCACAACTGCCCTCTGAGAAGGACCTGGATTCCTAACCAGAAATGAAAGACACCCCTATCCATACCGTCCAGGTTCATGGCAATTCCCTTTCTTGCTTTTTTTTTTAACCATACCAGGGATCAAACTCAGGCCCTTCTGCTTCCAAGGTAGGCACGGAACCACTTGAACTAAATCCCTAGCCCTTCCAATTCCCGTTCTGGTGTGAGCCCATGCAATTTGAGCACATACTATCAGCTCAATTTAAACTTCACTTGCTTGTTCTTTTGTATCGGTTAGCTGGTCCAGTTCTTTGTTCGTGACACACAAGAAGCTGGACCTTTGGGACCCACCAGCACCCTGGTAACTAGCACCACAGCAACACTCTGTCATCCCACATTCATTGCAGTTCCATAAAAGTTTCAAGTTGTCTTCCTGCCTCTGACGCTTTCCATGTGCTGCTCCCTTCTATCCATCATAGTCCACCAGGCAAGCAGCCTGCTGCTGAGGACTCAGCCCAAGTATTATCAGTCTTGTTTCTCTAGACTCCTTTAAGCAAAATGTAGTAACGCCTTCCTTTATCTGCACCAGACCTTGAACATTCTACTGCTTTTGTTACTTTGCATATTGACCTCTCTAGTAGACTATGAACTCCCAAGAATACACATGAGAGAATATTCTTCCATAAAAGTAAACCAAAATGGAGATTAAGCAAACATTTAATTTCTTGCTGTGTACCAAGAACTGTGCTATACTTTCCCAACTTTTGTTGGGACAATTTGTTCCCTGGCTGGGACAGCCATTCCAGCTGCATTCTCCATTTCTCAAGCATCTCTAACATTGTTCCAAAACATTTTTTTCTAATTATGAAGAGCTTTCCTACTAATTATTAAGTCCATATGTATTTCAAGGGAAATTTAATCTCTGTTTGCTTCATTCACACTCAATCCATCATGATTTTACTTTTAAGAGTTATTTGATGTTCAAGAAGCCATTGGAATACCCATAGTGCCCATTTCTGAGAAAAGGAAATGGGTAAAATTAAGCAAAACCAAATGTTAAGAATATCCTCAAAGACTAACCAGAATCTTAATGAGGAAAGTTATGTTACACTGTTGTGGCTTTTAAGATTCCAAATCAGTCTCTGTTGACTCAAAGGCTCTCACATCTTTGTTACACATTTGTTCCCAGGGGACTGTGAGGAGATGAGAAAAGGAATAGTTTGATGAGTACAAAAGTGTTTCGGTTTCTGTTTTCAAGAGTATGTCAATGTAGATTTTCTAGAACCTTCTGCTACATCTAAAATTGCTGATCAAAATATAAACCTTATTTTAAGTATACACTGAGCTCGTAAGAAAGAACTCCAGGGTATTTGTCTGCCTGTCTTTTTTCTCTCTACGAATAAAAAAGACAGGAGGACCTAACACTGGCAGAGAAACAAATCAGATGGATGGAAAGGTGGAAAGTGTTGTTTATGCAGTAGTGAAGGACAGAATGTTTGGACAGTCATACAGAGACAGAAAACAAAGCAGGTAATTGGAACTCAGGTGCCCAGAAAGAACTTAAGCCTTCAGTCAAAGAATGATGTTTGCAATGCCGGACGTGGTGGCTCACGCCTGTCATCCCAGCACTCGGGACGCAGGGACAGGAGGATTGCTGAGTTTGCGGCGGCTTGCCTGGGCACCATAGTGAGCTCAGGGCCAGCCTGAACTATAACGCGAGACCCTGTCTCAAAAAAAAAGCAAAAAAAAAAAAAAAAAAAGAATGATGTTTGCCACAGTTATAGAGTTCTTCCACTATTGCAGAGAAACAAAGATGTATATGTTTTAGCCTTGTTTTCCATGAAAAAAAAAAAAAAGGTTTCCCTCAAGAGTTTGTAACTATCACCTGATCCTCAGATGGGTCTGAGGATCATATTTACACTAACCATGTTTTTAGAACCATCAAGCAAGAAAATCAAAGTAAAAAAACTGGTCCTCTATGGAAGCATTTGATAAGAATAAACACTAATCCTCTATGGAAGGACACAGCCTCAACCCAGAACACACAAAATTCACACAAAGATACCAAAGATAATCTCTAAAGCATTATCAAGTGTAACTTTCTTTTTTCCCCAGTGCTAGGAATTAAACTCAAGACCTTGCACTTGCCAGACAGGTCCTGTGAGCTACATCTGTAGCCCTATCAAGTGTAACTTTAAAATGACAAAATTTGCAACAAAAACCCCACAATAAGTGAGTCAGCCTATGAGTGATTCTACATCTGGGATAGTAAAAGTACAAAATGATTCTAGAATATTTTATCATGCCATCTAACAAGGGTACAATCAAATAATTCTAGGATTAGGTAAAATATTTTCAGGAGACTACTTACAGAAGTTTACACTGGACAAAAATGGGACAATTGGAATGATGATGAAAATAACAATTGTAATGGCTTAAAACCTATCAAATATGCTTAAATCCTTGAGCTCATGATAAAATATTTTTTTAAAAACCTAGCTGGCCATATTGAGAGGATTATAATGAATTATCTTGAAAATTAGCAAAGGGAGAGCCGGGGATTTAGCCAGGGGCTCCGGAGCCTGCCTCAAAAGCACAAGGTTCTGGGGCCGGAGGGTTAGCTCAGTGGTTC
>PVIC010023024.1:0-27183 GCA_004025085.1 Thryonomys swinderianus | reverse complement strand
TTTGTGAATATTTTAAAACACTCTATTTCCATCTTTTGCCTTAATGGTTTTGTAATATCTACTCGAGATCTCTTTTTGAGGCTCAGATCAGTGGTTGCGTTTGAAATGGTTCAGGTTAAAGCTAGTTTTATTTAAAAGTCAGACTTACCTTTTCATTTTGTAACGATTTTAACATAAAAATATTATATCTTTCTCATCTCCTAACACGATAGAACAGTTGGTCGTCTGGCCTTGACCCAGACATTCAGTTTCTGATATATTAAAAAATTCTGGACAATATCAGATGTGTGAGAGTTTCTTGCAGACTAGAATGATATGAACTGTCACTTTCAAGGAGTGCAGGATTTAGGGCCACGGGCTCGAGGGTGCCGAGCTTCTCCCTCAGACGCGGGGCGAGAGCACATTGCCGGGTGTCCTGAAGGACCTCTGCCTGGCTGACATCGGGTTTCCGCGGTTACCGGAGAAACGACAGCTCTGTAATTTAGGGTGAGTGAGCAGGGAAAGAATCAGCAAACGAAAAATTGTCTGTTGACTTCAGGGGTTGAAGTTGGTCCCCTGGAACCAGTTTTCTCCAATATTAAGTGACTCAGTTGCTGCTCCAGAAATCGTGACAATGTCTGTGACTTTGGTTTCAGAAGGAGACTGGGACTTATTAAAGCTACCACAGCCCCGGCTCTCAGGACCATATTAGGCATTTGCAAGAGCCTCATGCCCTGGAACGTGGTATGAAGGCTGCCAACATGAAGCCCGCGCTGCCGCGTATCAGGATATCATTAGTGGATTACTTCTATCTATAGGTTATTTTCAAAGTTTATTTAGCAAACTGTAATTTTAAGCTGATTTCATTCGCCTGACACTGAGAAGGCAATAAAAGTTTGAGTTAGTATTAGACTTTCTAGATAGAGCACAAAATTTATAAAAGTATCAACAAAATGTAACCATTAAGATATAAATATGTACAGAAATTAGAGCAATAGATCCTGAAATCTAAAGATTTATACACCACAAAATTAGTATTACTGTAAACACAAATCAAATTATGATATGTGGGTACTATAAGAAATCTGGCCAGATGAATTCTTGAAGAAAGAAAAAGTCCATTTTCCAGTATCATGGAACACAGTTTTATTTTCTTGGGGTTTTTTTTGTTTGTTTGTTTGTTTTTAATTTTGAGACCATATTTCTCCAAGTCACTGAATTGTCCAGGCTGTACATGTTCCTCCTGCCTCAGCTTCCCAGAATTCCAGTATTATAGTCATGTACCACTATGTTCAGTGAAAAACAGTGCTCTGACTGAAACTTTACTTACATAATTATTTTTTTAATGTTAGGCTCTTGATCACAAAAATAGTTTACAGCCTTTGGAGCATGATTTATGCTCTAAAGAGTCCAGGGCGGTTTTTCACTCTCTGGAAAGGCTTCTGTTCGTTACACTGGAAGGTGATCCGGCTATTCTACTGCTAAAGAGCAACTCATCCAGACCTGTGCATCCTGCAGAACTCCTTTTTCGACTCTTTCCCTTAATCATCAGGTGTTTATGGACACACACCCCGGGTCCAGGCCTGGATTTTGGCACCGGAGATTGCAGACCGGCGTGGAGTTATTCCTGCTCCTATACAAGGGGTCGTCTACTGAGCAGATGTACAATCACGGGAAACAGGCGCCCCGGCAGGCGCGGTGCGGAGCCCATGGGAACCACGGCGAGGAATTCACTGCCCTGCAGCAGGTAAACCTCACGAGACGTGCACACGAGAGGCGCCTTCAAACTAATTTTATCTGATGACTGCACAGTTCTCTTCAGTAAGTTCATGCAGGCATTTCAAGGTGTTACAATGTTTATATCCTGCCACCTCCCCGAAATGGAACGAGCCAGTTAATATTTCAATTAGTAAATTGGTACTCCGCTTCTGTAAGACAAATACGAATACTTCCCCTTGTGTCACCCACAAGAGAAGCAACCCAAGCTTGGCCGCTCAATTCCACGTCCAGGTCCTTCCGGCCAACTCCGAGGCGCGACCCGTCGCTTGGAAAGCCGCCTGTCTCTGCCTCCTGGCACGTCCACGCTCGCCGGGGGAGGCCTGTCTCGGTGTCTGCTTCAGCAATAAATACTTTTCCTCTACCACATGACAAGAATTTAAGTGACAATCTGATCAATGCTACCCACCCAAAAAAGCTATCGGCGCTTGCCCCAGCGTTCGCCCATCAGTTATCTCGCCGTCCGGAGTAGCCACGAGCTATTCAGAGCGCTGTGTGCTGAACCCTGGACGGGCAACCCTGAGCGGCAGCACAAGTTCTGCTGCGCATGCTCCGTGACCCAGGAAGTGCTTCCGCCTCTCCCGACCCAGGCCTTGGACAGTCTTCACAGAAGCTCCAAAGCGACACCCAAAACACATTTCCCTGCACGACAGATGATGCGTCCCATCATTTTTTTTTTAAGAAAAGTTATTTAATCATTTCGATGAAATGCTCTTGAAAACAAAATGGAATTTTATGTACTTTCTACCTGATACTATACTTCTTCCCTATACCAGTCTGGTTAGCAGCAGAAAACAAGGAAAAGTGTATTTTAAAAAATAAGCTGTAGTTCTGTAGGGCGAGTATTTTTAAAATCTCTATCTCTAGATGTAAGTTGAAGAGCCCCTCTCTGAGTTTTCAGTGTTTCCGTCTCTCAAACGGTTCAAGTAGGAGTTAGAGACTTGGTGATCTAGTCTCCTCTCCTTCAAGACTGCTTTTATGTGGAAGAGGGTTCTTACTTCAAGAAAAATTCATTGAATAGTTGTGCAGAGAGAAGACTGGAATTTTTCATGTCAACTTAAAAAGTTAGAAGTGAAAGGAATCGTTAAATTTCTCGTTTTATACATGAAACACTGGAACCCAGAAGTTGAGGAAATCGCGTGAGGCCGTGTGAACTGTTTGAGGCAGAACGGAAGCTATCACCCTGCCTTCTTGGCCTGAATTCTGCCAACAAAGTGGGTTCTCGCAAACCTGGGTCCTGCGTGTGGAGAAGAGCGCTTGCAGGTCACAGGCGGTCGTGGTGACTGAGTGAAGACTTGATGTGACGCAGTGGCCCAGCTCCAGCCCTGCCCTCCCTCTCAGCTGCTCCGTGAGAAAAGGAAGATCTCGGGGTCCTTCTGTACTTCTCCGGGAAGTTAATTGAAATCTTTATAGAGAAAAGAGGACAAACGAATTCAAAATACCATTATTAGTGGCAAAACCAGGCAGCGTAGTCTCGGTGTTTGCAGGTTGAGGGTTCTGGCACCATGGCAGTGCACAGACTTGCATTCACATCTCAGCTTTGCCACTTTGCATAGCTCACTGGATTTGGCTCTCTGCGCCTGGGCTTCTGCATCTGTCAGATACAGTGAGTAATAACATTGCCTCCTAGTCTTTCTGTAACGATGAGCCGAGGTCACGCGTGCACACGTTGTGTGCTGGGTCTCAGCCCCCGGAACAGAAGCACGGGTCAGCTCCCTTCCTTCCCACGGTCATGGTGCTGTCACTTGTGGCAGCTTCGCTGATATCACGATCTCATTCCGTGGCCTGAGAACCACTTCACTCCAGCGTCACGTACCGCTTGGTATGTTGGAACTACTCGCAGATAAGCGCGTAGCACTCACGTCGGCGGGTTGCAGACCTTCGTCTTTTGCTCTTGCTTGGCATCGGGGTCAAGCGGGACGGGCGGAGGAGCAGGGCAGGAGGCTCCTTCGTGTTGCTCCCGCGCCGGTCCCTGTCTCTCTGCCGCCCTCCTGGACCCGTCACTCCGCGAGCACCTCCCTCACCATCACGGGGCGCCGGGATCGGGCTCAGGACTCCGGCTGTGGGGCGAGGAGGGAGCCCTCGCCCGGGGCTGCCGTCGCCCCTGGCCCTTCTCCTCGTCCGCGGAGCTCCCGGCGAGGCTTGCTGAGCCTGGAGTCCCTGGGCGCTGAGGCGGAGCAGGCCGGGCCACCCTTGGTCTCTCGGGCTCCCTGCACCTCTGAGGACTCGGGGCTTCGCGCCTCGGAAACCCCGAGCAGGAGCAGACACGTCCGGCGCCCTGGTGCCTGCGCGCGCTGCCTCCTCAGCCCCCTCCGTGCTGTGCTGCCCGTCTGACAGCGTGCTGGGGTCGCCGCCCTCGGGCCTCCAGCTTCCCTCCCAAGGGCCCTCCTGGAGGGACACTTCACCCGGAAACTCGGCGTCCCAGCGCTACTGTCGTGGGCTCCCACGGTCCGGGCTTCTAACCGTCTGCCCTGCGGATACCCCAGGGCTGGGAGCAGACCAGAGCCAGCTAGAACGGGTCAAACCAGCCAGCCTGACCCCGCTTCCCACAGAAACCCCGAGAAAAGCACACAGTCCCTCTGCTCCTCTGCCTGACTGACCCCGGGTGTCCCTGCGCGGTCCTGCTGGGAGCAGCAAACAGCTAACTGAATGGCATGCAGCTTCTGGCCTCCTGGCCGTGCTGTGTCCTGAGCTTTCTGCTACTTCAATGTATTTGTCAACAGAGATGCGTATCCGGCCTCCTTTCATCTTCCCCAGTGAGGGCACAGGGTCCTGGGTCCCCTCCCCCCGCTCCCCCTCCTCACATGTGGTTTCCAGGTGGGCTTGGGGGTCTGAAATTCAGAAAGCCCTTAAGCGAGAGTACGGCACCTGTCTCTCCTTGAAGGTGCCCCGAGTCAGGAATCATTGGTCCCTTTCACGTATCTCTGAGCGGAAGAAACAGGCCCCGCTGCTATCCGCGGCAGGCGCTGCGCTGCGCTCCGCCCGAAGAGCGCCCTCTCCCCGGCGAACAAGACAGCAGAGTCCCCTGGAATAAAGGTGAGTGATGGTCAGACGTGAGGCAGAGGGTGACGACGGTGTAGACGGTGCCAGCCTCTGACCCGGCACCTCTGAGATCTCTACAGGGCGGCCCCCTTCCAACAGCTCCTTAAGCTCCATGCTATTACTAGTCGTACACTACTAATAGTTGTACGATACCTGTTTCGCACACAGCAGGGTCTGTCTTCCCCAGACGCACATGATACAGCAGTTTGGCAAATACCGTCAGTTGATCACCAGGGGAGAACAGTCCTCGGCCCCCTTTCCGTGTCTTCTTTGAGACACGCGGGGTCTCCAGGCGGGGGGCTCGAGCTGCCGAGTAACTCAGGCCCAGCCAGGGTGGTGACAGCTGACCCAGCAGCCAGGGTCTCACGGTGAGGCTGTCAAAGGAAAGGGAGGACAGGCCTCTTTCCATTTTGTGGCATTGGTTTCGTTAACCATTGGTTATAAGAAATATCCCCATAAATTAAAGGCTTAAAACAAAATTTTCCATGTAATTGATCCTGATCTTGCCCCTGGGCTGGGTTCTGCGAGAACGTGTCTGTGCTCCGCGCGACACTCACTGCGCCCCCCGGTGGCCCGCGAGCAGTGTTCCTGAGCCTTTCGGAGCTGCCCGTGCGCGGGAGGGTCACTGCCTCGGGCCCCTGTTGGCTTCTTAGTGAGAAAGACTCCGGTGAGCTCCCAGCTGAACTTCTGTGTCCCTGTGGCCTTTTATTTTCCAGGGCTCCTCTCCACACGGGCCTCATGCGCTGGCCTAGACTTTCTTACTGTTCTAGAAAAACGAGAGTGCAGAAGTTGCAAGTCTTCCTAAAACCTACGTCTAGACCGGCATACCATCACTTCCGCCACATGTGTTGGTCCAGAGAGCCCATGTGCATGAGTGGGTGGGAAGAGATAAACCCAAGGGTGCCTTCCAGAAGCTCTGGCGTATAACCCCTTCCCTGGCCACTCCTGACCCTCGTGCTTCGCGTCCTTCCTGCCAGGATGGACTCAGCCCTGCCTCAGACACTCGCTGTCTCCCCTCATCAGCGGCCCGTAGCAGTCCTAAATCCCGCACAGTCCCGGATGGCCCTACGCGAGGACTACGTAACAGCCCTTGTGTAAGGCCCGCTCTGTGACCCAGGAGCGCTCTCATAGTCCAGGACGAGTATCGTTATCTGTTGGTTCACGTGAAGCCAACCAAAGCTTGGCGTCCGAAGCCAGTGACAGCTTATGATCTCCGCCAGTTCTGCCCACGGCAGTCTGGGCAGTCCTGCTGGCCTGGCCCGGGCTTCCTCCCGCAGCTGATGTCAGCCGAGAGCGGGACTTGGCTGAGTCCCTGCTGGACACTCGCTGACCTGCTTCCAAGCGTCCTCATGGCTGTCTTTCCCGAGCAGGCTCACTTGACTCTTACAGAGAATAATTTCTGAAGGTCTTGAGAGGTTCAGAGAGAAGCCTGAGGTACCTTCAAGAGTGTACTTTAGAACTTGGATGATGTCACTTCTGCCACCTCTCTTGGTTAAAAGTAAAAACCACGCCAGAAAAAACCTGAAAAACCACCAGTCCGGCTCAGACTCAAGGAAATAAAACAGATTCCACTCTTGAGGGGGAGAATCAGACAGACCCACTGAAGCCCATGAGGACTGTGATACGACGCCTCTCCCGCCTTTCTCTTCCTTGAGTACAGACTCAGAGACGGAAGGAAGGAGGCACCTTGCAAACGTGCTGATGACTAAAAATGACCTGATCCCTCCTAATGCATCGTGACTTATTTCCTGTGGCTTTCTGTTTTGTTTTCTAGAATTTCACAGTGAGTTAAGTCACTGTGATATAGAATTCCTTTTTGTCTTATTCATACCTTTAATTAGATTTTATAGCAAGTAAATCTTTACCCTCAGGGACTTTATTTGGATATGAACCTATTTAATCCAACTTGCTCTGTACCACAGTTCTGGTGCAAAAGAAAAATCTTGCCTAATGTCCTGTTACATCTATAAAGTAATTCTTGTGCCTAGACCACAATAAATAATGAATAAATAATAACTGCCATTGGGACAATTTTTACACCCTATAGCCACAGAGTTTAAAAATCTATTCATTGCGAGGGTAAATCCAATCCACTATTTAACTCCCAAATAACCAGAATCTTAAGAAAATAACTCTTAAAAATGCTATTGACATTCTAAATTTTAGAATCCTAGATAAGTGTACCATGTTGGTATGCTAGTTTTCCTCTTCTTCCTACAGGAGCATAGCTGAAAGAGCGTGGAGTACTCACTGCACGTGTAAAGAAATATTATTACAGGCGCTCTGTGGAAACACCCCGAAATCTCTCCGCATGTGCACATTACGTTTCAGAGACACTGAATCCATGTAAATCCCAGCGGGGGCTTTTACCTCACAGCACCGCGGACCAGGTGCAGAGGCGCAGAAGAGTCCGGGCGCGAGTTCCCTCCCAGCCCAGCGCCACCCGCTCCCGCTGGCTTCCTCGGGCGGTCGGGACAGTCCCGCGCGGGCCGGCCGTGCCCCGTGGCGCACGCCGCCTGCCGGTGGGACACAGGCATCGCGCGTGAAGCGGCTGTTTCCCGTGGAAACGCCCCCGGCCGCGCGCCTCCCGCACCTCTCCGGACGCAGGACTCCCGTGGCCGCCTCGGGGGCCCCGCCCGGCGCAGGGACTCGGCCCAGCCTCGCCCGGGCGGCGGCGTCCAGGGGGGGCCCCGCCTGGCCGTGCGGACGCGGCCCCCGCAGCCCCTCCGGCCTGGGCGCGACCGGCCACTGCCCGACCCCTCGCCGGGCAGCGGCTCCCTCCAGGCCATCTGCGAGCGAGCGCGAACCCGAGTCCCCTGTGACTCCGTAGATTTCATTTTTAAAACTTAATTTTAAATTCTTGTATTTTTCTTTCAAAAGTATTTAAAATTTGACACAAAAAGAGTTAAGGTACGTTACACACTCAAAGCAGCTCCTCATAATAAATGTAATCCTTGTGTACTACAAACGCGTACTAATAAAAATAAGATAAAAAATTTAAAAAGAATTACATTTTTATAAAAGTTTAGTATGATAGATTACCCACCCACCCAGCCTTGACAATAAAACTTTCACTGCATATCATGATTTCTATTCTATTTATTCTTTACTATTAAACATATTAGATTTCATACTTATATTAGCATTTGCAAATCAGTGTCTTTAAAGGAGTTATTGGTCTTACAGCATAATCACATATGAGTGTTAAAGGTCTTATAGGCTTCAAAATAACAGTAAATAAAACAATACTTTTTGTTCCTTATTTTTTTGTTGAAGTTGTTTTGAATACTTTTCCTTTTCAAAATAAGACACGAGTTGCCCAAGAAATAAATATAATTGATGTGGACAGAGGCGCCACTAACAAGTGGGTTTACTATATATAATGGCTTATAATTTTTTCCATGGTCAGAAGAAATTAGTAGTGTGTGTATGTGTGTGAGGTTACAGCGCCCACATGAAATAGCCAGTGGGGAGACAGGCCATGTACATCACGGGGGAGGGCGCCCGCGTGGCCGCGTGGGCAGGGGGCCCTCGAGTCCCGGGCCGTCACCGGGAAGGTGATGGGTTGGCTCGCCTTTCGCCCCACTGAGAAGGCGGGGAGGTCAGAGTTCACTAGGTCACGTGGCCAGAAAGGAATTGCTTTCGGTGTCTGCGTCTCCTGGTTTGAGAGAGACACAGCGGTATAAAGTATAAAGTAAGCAGCAACCATCAAAACAACAAGAAGAAAACCTGATGATGACAGGGAGAAACCTTTTCTAAAACAATTGCAGAAGACTTTGCTGTTGGGTGTGTTTCTTAGATTTTCCAAAGGAAGACATTTTGGCAATTTGATTCGGCTGACTTGATGTGGCCATCTGCACACACCTGTGTCAAAAGATGGCGGCTGAAAACATGCAGGCTCCCTGGGCTATTCCCAGTTGCCGGGCACAGCAGCACCTTGGCCAGTGCCCATCATCTGTCAGCGGCACAGGGCCACCGGGGTACAAGAGGCTGTTTTGTGCGTGGAACTCAGAACTGAGCTCAGCGGTGCATGCTGGGAACCTCTGGCACTGAGCAACACTCCTAGTACTTTTAAGCTATCTAGGTTGAGCTTAGACTTACGAGCCTCCTGCTTCAGCCTCCCTAGTAACTGAAATTGCACATGTGTACCACCACCACCATGTGCAGCTGAGGAGCTACTGTGTTTATTTTGTATATTTTGCATTATATACATACATATCTCTCTCTCTCTCTCTCTCTCTATATATATATATATATATGCAAATATATATTTCTGTTGTAAGCAGGCAAGGGAAAAAAGATGTACACACCTATAAAGATGATAGAAGTATAGTTGTCTTTAAGGGCTAGTTACCCATTTGCAAAATGTCATAATTAAAGCAGTTTTAATGATATCATATTTAGTAATATAATATATGCATGTTGCTTAGTGCCAGTGGAACTCTCAGAAACGCAGCTGAGGCCTCAGAACAAGAACTCCTGCCCTCACTCTCGGTGAAGCTCATCTCCTTAATCCAGCACCCAAGACACACAGACACAGCAGTG
Source organism: Thryonomys swinderianus (assembly GCA_004025085.1). Classification (NCBI taxonomy): domain Eukaryota; kingdom Metazoa; phylum Chordata; class Mammalia; order Rodentia; family Thryonomyidae; genus Thryonomys; species Thryonomys swinderianus. Next base: position 17,841 of record PVIC010023024.1, on the reverse strand, counting down.
CTAGCACAGACAGCGACACCAACCTGACATTCTCGGGGAGCCGCCTCCCTGAGTCGAGATCCGGTCTTTTAAGCTCATCACTAAGGACCGATCTGTCAGTTGAAAGAAAACCACGAAGGAACCATTATAACTTTAAGACAAGTACTCACATGCTATGAGGCACAGAGCATTGAATACACAAGCAGCGACATCTCACAGAATTTACAAGGCTTTTTCTTTCTGCGAAATGCTGCCCAGCCCCCGCCAGAACGCACACATGTGGGTGGGAGTCAGCTCTGAAAGTAGAGACAGACATTTATCTCGTCGGGACAACGCTGACCGAAGCGCCTCCATGCTTCCCCGAGGTGCGGCCCGGCCCTTCCTGCCGTCCAGCTGTCCCCGCTGCTGCCGCCAGTTCGCACTGTCTTTCCGCCCGGCCTCCCCCTGGACCTGGGCCACCAGCCTCACCCTAGAGGGAAGCCGTCTGGGTTTAGCCCTCCGCCCTCCCTCCGGGTCCTCCCTGTGCTCGGCCGCTTCCTGCATCACGGATTCCTGCGGCCCTGTGTCTTTATTCATTTACGGGACCGGTGACCCCTGTCTGTCTCCGGCACCAAGCTCCCTTCCATGAGGCAGGGAAGATGGCTGTGCGCTCAGGACTGCCTCCCCAGGCCCTAACATGGTGCCTGGCACATGGTGGCCATTAAAACTATATTAACTAAATGGATGAATTAATTTAAATAATAATTGCTGTTATTCTAGATTTTAGGACTCAGCCTACACTAAAATTAATGGCGTATTTGCACATTTCCACCCACCAAAGTTCTGTCTTAGTTCTCTTTTCTTTCCTCTGACATCTGAGCATGTTTCATGAGATCACTGCACTAGGATTATCTTTATTTTTCCCATTTTTCAGTGAAATCATAAAATTTAACTTGCTCTTCAACTCAGATTTGATGAGAGTACTAATTCTAAATTTTAATTGCCCTCCACCAATCACAATCACCCGATCTCAAATCCCCACAAACTATAAGCAAGAGAAACAAACTCAGGGGTGGCTAACAGTCTTATCAGCGCAGTCACTGAGTCTGTTTAGAGCCAGTCGGGTGAACACGCACAGCCCTGGGAGAGCCTTTCCCTCCGCTCCTTGCAGTCCAGGCGCGGCCTCCCCGAGCTCCTGAGACGGCCGGGAACGGGGCCTCCGTCCTGGTGGCCTCAGTCTCCCCTGGGGGACGAGGCCACGTTTATCTGCATCTTTGCTCTGGCACTGCCCCTGCAGCCACAGTGCGCCTCGTCATTTAGTCGGTGTGGCTGTGTTTCTCAGCTGGCCACAGGTCCCTGGCGTCGTGTGTGTGTGTGCAAGGGCACACCCAAAGGTGCACTGACAAGCCGTCAGCCAGGACAGTCGTGAAATCACTTGCTACCTTATCAGTTACTTTAACACAAACACCCCTCAAAATATATTTATAGGGCCAGAGATTCAGCTCAGTGGTTCCGGCGCCTGCCTCGCAAGCACAAGGTCCTGAGTTCGATCCCCGGTAACCACATACAATGCTGGGCGTGGAGACTCACGCCCACCAACAATCAATACCACATACCACAGTGCCGGGTGTGGTGGCTCACGCCTGTCATCCCAGCACTTGGGAGGCAGAAGCAGGAGGATTGCTGAGTTCCAGGCTTGCCTGCGCTACATAGTGAGCTCAGGGCCAGCCTGAACTATGAAGTGAGACCCTGTCTCACTTCTCAAAAAAAAAAAAAAAATATATATATATATATATTTATATTTATAATTTGGAAAGGCTGGCACCCCCCCCCCCACAAACTGGTCCATCTTCTCAGGCTGTAGAGCCTACATGGACCTTCGTGGTTCGCCTACAGACCCACCTACGCGGGCATGAGTGGGGACGGTCTTTCTGCCCCTTCTGTTTTAGGGAGTGCGCCTTGTGAGACTGAGGCCTCGATTCAGAGGGGGCCCAGAGGGGACTGGGGGGTGGACATAGTTCATAAAACCCTCCGATCTGAGCACTGAAGGGGAATAAGCTGAAAATGTACCGAAGCAACTTCAAAGGCTACGTCACGCAGTTCTTCCCACTTTATCGCTGTAGCCCAGAGCACTTAAGTGATTCTCACTGGACACGATCACGCAGGGAGGAGCTGTCACAGTCTGGACACAGCCCTTGTCTTTTGACAATCCCCAGCCCCTCTGGGGTTCCCTCTCCGTGTACCCGCCCAGCCGAGGGTAGAGAAACGGGGATGTCCTGGGGCCAGGTCTGAGCCTCTCCCCAAAGGGGAGCTGTTCCTGCCCCCCAGGGTTCGCAGAGCGAGGAGGATCCGTGTCCGCCCACGCTGGACTCCCTCCCCTGCTCTCCCAGAAGCCGGGGGCATGGAAACCGTAACCCCGGGAATGATGCCTAGTGAGGCAGAGGACGGAGGGAGCAAGACAGAGAGGAAAAGAAGCTCTCAGGAAACTGTCTCCGTGAAGACGGGCTGGCGCTGCGACGGCAGTTAGAGATCGAGGCAGCCACGGCGACCTCTACACCTCGGGCTCCAGGCGACATGCGGGCGCCCGGGAGCCACCGGGAAGCCGGAGGACCACACATCTGCACAGTTAACTCGCTTGACGCAGTTTGCACATTTCAGGACTAATGGGTGGAATGCAGTTGATAAATATCACTTATAACTGTAATGTTCACCCTGTGCCATAATTTAATTCAGTGAAGCTGAAGCCAGTAAATTTAGAACCAGTGAAAGGAAATACTTCCTCGCATCGTACGCCCCTCGGAGAGGGACCATTGCGGACGTCACGGACACAGGCCAGCTCCGGGAGGAACCGGACCGGCCCGCGCGGGCGAGGTCACTGCCAGCCCCTTGGAGGTGACGAGGCGCTCCTGAGTCCTGTGCCAGGTACCAGTGCAGCCCTGGGCTAGCTCAGGGACTCCTCCAGTGCACGCTGCGCAGCGGAAGATGCTAGAACAGCGTCTCCGTCCTGAGGAAGGCGTGAACCGGGCACGGGGCACAGGCACCTCTCGGCGGCACGGGAGTGCTGGTCGACCCTGGCAGCCAGCCCTGCTGTCCCGGGGAGGGATCCCTGGAGCTCCAGGCGGCCTCACGGGAACTGCTGCCTTCTGAGCAAGGACCAGTGTCTCCCTGGAAAGGAGACGGGGCACCTCTGGGTCACCAACTCCTCTTCTGACACATCGTTCAGCCCCCGCGTGTCTTTTCCTGGTGGAAGTGTCCGCCCCTAGGCTGCCCCTTCTGCTCCACCTTGCCGCCAGCCACTTCCGGGAAGTGGAGGAGCAGGGCTGAGTCTTGGTGTGCTCCTTCCCGTCTGTCTCGGCGGATCCTACAGAGACGGTCCTCACACAAACGCCGCGCTCTGCCCAGCTCGGAGATTCAGCCGGCCCAGCCCTCGGGGCAGGCGGAGCTGGCGAGGGGCCCGGTGTCTTCGAGGTACTGATACCAAAACTCTCCGTTTGTGCTATTTTCAAATTTCCTTCTTTAGATTACAGAGACAGAATTAGAGTGGATTCAAAGAAAAAAAATCTCTGAATTTCATTTCACAAAGTTAAAGATTTACAAAATATTTGTTGTGAAAGGGGCTAGTGTTAGAAAGTGAACATGCCCCTCCACACTCAGACCCCTCAGCTTCCCACGGAGGACGGTTTCCTGCACTGTTTCTCCCCGTGGACTCTTCAGACCTGCTGGGCACTAATGCCGCTCTTCCTGTTGTGCACAGAAGCTGTGGGAGCGTCGCTTGCTGCGGGCATCTTAATTCCCGCGCGTTCTCAGGCCCTGTCCCCGTAGACCCTCCCCCGTGCCTCTGTCCTGAAAGAGACCTCTGTTGTCGCCTGACACGAACGCAGCCCTGCGGACTTCTTCGCTCACACAGCGTTTAGAAAATCAGTCGGTGATGCGTGGACTCGGCTCTCAGAAACCTAACTTGGGCCCTCGCGGTCGTCTTCTCTGTCAGCCGTGGGACGACACCACAGGCTCACCGAGCCGCGTCAGGGGTCAGACGAGGCGCCACGCCGGAAGGATTTAAGCTGCGAACGTGTGGCGCTCTGCGCTCCCTGTGCTCGAATTACTTAGTTATTGTTCACATCGGTTATCCAGCAGGCTTTAAGTAGCATCCATTCGCTGGATTTTCAGACCCGAAATGTCAACCCAAATTCTGATCGCGAACGTACCTCCCGTCGGTGATACCCTAATACAACTGTTTATCCAGCTCGACTTTAATGAGCAGAGCAAGAGATTCTCTTGATAAGGCGTGAAAGTGCTTACTTCACACTCCCACGCGGCAGGCGTCACGGGGGTAAGAGCCTGCGTTGTGCTGCTTGGTCAGGCCGTGAACTTGATGTGCTCTGGGGCCCTGCGTGCCAGGCGCTCCAGCTGGCACTGCCGGTGCACAGAGTCGATGTGAAGTTTCGTCAGCACCGTGAGTGTTCGTAACCCTGACTCTCTGGAGGCTGTGGGGTCCAAGGGGCAGCGGAGCGGCGCGGCGGGGCAGCTGCGGAGCATGCGTGGTCAGGGCCTGCGAGTCACCGGCGCCCGCGGCACTCTGCGAGAAACCAGCGGCCAGGAGCTGACCCCAGACCCACAGCGACTTGCTGGCTACAAGCCCGGAAGCTCTTCGTATGCGGATAGAGAGAGAGAGAGAGAGAGAGAGAGAGAGAGAGAGATAGGTAGATAGATAGATAGAGGAATACATTTCCACACACACACACACACACACCATGAGGAATATGTATGTGTGTGTGTGTGCGTGTGTGTGTGTGTGTGTGTGTGTGTGTGTGCATGTTCAGACCATTTCTGGTAGAAAGCTGCCTTGCAGGGTGCTGTGACTGGGGAGGGGAAGGCCAGGCAAGCCGTGTGAAAGCAACACGCAGGCCCTGAGGCAGGACTGTGGCACGGCGCTGCCCTGCGCACAGGTCCATGCTGAGGCCAGCTGCCCACACACGGTGCATGCCCTGCCCAGCCCGCTGCCTCCGAGGGACCCCTCAGCCTCGTGGCCTGTTTCATGTCCTTCCCTGTCTGTCGTGAAGATAAAACTGGCAAACTTCTCCCCACGCCCCCGAGTTCCGACCGAGCTCTGGGAGGTCCCGAGCGTGGAGGTGCCACGGCGCTCGGGCTGGGAGAGCCTCCGTCCGGGTGGGAAGGCTGGGTCCGGGACCACGAGAAGGGCACGCCGGCCTGCAGGCCGTGCCACCGGGCCGCGTTCAGTCCGTCCTGCACTCCATGGCCTGTGCTGTTAGAAACAGCAGGCGTGCAGCACTGGGAAATCTGTGCCCGCCGGGCACGAGTCTAAGAAAGCTAAATCCAGTACGCTGGAGAATGAACTGTATAGTCCCCGGAGTTGTTACTGAATCCATTCTTAAATGCCTTTATTTTTAGCCTTAAAAGATAGCTCTTCTAGACAATGGCCATTCGTGGTCAGAAGAAAGGATTTGAGTGAAAGCGGAGTAGTATTTTCTGTTCTCAAATGCCACTGAGTCAAGATGTACCTCATCTGTGATTCTTGGAGTCCTGGTACATAGCACACTTGTAAAAGTAGCGATCGCTCTCCAATTGCTCTGCGATTCTTCCTTTTCTATTCCCAACTTTTAAAAGAGCAGGGTGGGCCTTTCTCTATCACTGCATCCACCGTAATACTGTCCCACACGGGGCTCAGTGCAGAGGTGTTTAATACACATTTTCTTAGTTCTCCTAGGCAACATGAATAATTCAGGAACTCTCCGTTAGAATGGTCTTTTCATTCACCCAGCAGAACATGCCGTTTCTCCTATTTAGGAAACGAGATGCTCTGAACCTTTAAACTGGTGGCGCCTTGAGGTCATTTCACGCCCTGCCCTTTCCCGTGCCAAGCGGGTGCCCCTCTCTCTCCTCACTCTGGATTTCTCACCCAGCCAGCCGCCTGCGAGGGCCCGTCCCCCAGCGCCATCTTCCTGCCGACCCACTCTTTCTTGCTGCCTCAGGTGGATCTTGCTTTTCCCCTTCCTATCAGGCATTTTCGGAGCACCAGTCACACACGTGGACTCCCCAGAGCGGGTACAGAGCCCACCTCTGTCAGCAGCTTCCCTTCGCGTGCTCAGAGACCAGTCCGAACCCGGGCATCTGAAATGAACAGATGTCCCGGATGAAGCGGTACGCATGGTAAATAAACGTGAAAAATATTCAACGTCACTGGTCGGTCGTGAAATGCAAATTAAAACAACGCTGAGAGTCCCTCTCGCTCCAGAGAGAACGGCTCCTACCGAGAAGTCAGCCCGTAACAGATGCGGTGGGCTGCGGGGAGAGGAGCCCTCTCCGCCCCGGGTGGGAGTGTGGGCCGGTGCGACCCCTGTGGAGACCAGCGTGGACGGTCCTGAAAATCTAGGGCTGGAGGTTCCCTCTGAGTCTTCTGCTCCCCTTCTTGGTATCTTCCCAAAAGAATTCAAAGCATCGCAGCGCAGTGATACACGCACACCCACGTTTCCAGCAGCATGGTTTAACAGCTAAATAGTGGAAACAGCCTAAATGCCCATCACTCAGTGCGTGGGTAAAAAATATGTGATTTCTTAATACAACAGTCCTACTGTGCTCTAAAGAAGGATAAGCTTGAGACATTTCTAGCTAAACGGATGGACCACGAGATCGTGCTCTTTCATGAAATAAACTGGACACACATGTTTACCACATTGCTTCCCTGGTGTGAGAAACTGGAAGTGGAAATAGGGTTCAAATGGGCAATAGATATTGGAAAATAGGAAGAAAATGTACAAATGAGAAGTGGACCAAAGGAAAGGAGAAGGAGAAAGTGAGGAAGAAATAAGAAAAAAGAATACAAGGGCCGGAGGGTTAGCTCAGTGGTTCGGGCGGCTCGCAAGCACAAGGTCCTGAGTTCGATCCCCTGTAACCACATATAATTCTGGGCGTGGAGACACGCCCACCAGCAATCAACACCGCATACCACAGTGCCGGGCGTGGTGGCTCACGCCTGGAATCCCAGCACTCGGGAGGCAAAGGCAGGAGGATTGCTGAGTTCGCAGCGGCTTGCCTGGGCACCATAGTGAGCTCAGGGCCAGCCTGAACTATAAAGCGAGACCCTGTCTCAAAAAGCAAAAAAAAAAAAAAAAAAAGAATACAAGGAAGAATGGAAACAAAGCTTTTGTAAATAAAGAGTAGGAGAGGGTCGAAGGGAGGGGAGGGGAATTGAAGCAAGACATGTCACGTACAGGTGCAGATTCCCCACGATGAATGTGAGCACAGTGTATACCTGAAATGTATCGATATTTTTTTTTTGAGACAGGGTCTTGCTTTGTAGTTCAGGCTGGCCCTGAGCTCACTATGGAGCCCAGGCTAACCTTGAACTCAGCAATCCTCCTGCCTCTGCCTCCCGAGTGCTGGGATGATGCGCATGAGCCACCATGCCCGGCACTATGGTATGTGGTGTTGATGGCTGGTGGATGTGAGTCACCACACCCAGCACTGTATGTGGTTACCAGGGATTGAACCAGGGACCTTGTGCTTGCAAAACAGGTGCTGGAACCACTGAGCTAAATCTCCGGCCCAGTATTCAACTATTTTTTAATATAAAGTCCACCATAACACAGCTTAGCTTCCTGGGTGCCAAGAAATATGGAAATAGTTTCCTACAGAACAGAATCCCCACAGGTCATCCGGCCAGGCCCAGGCCCAGACCGGCCCCTGCAGGTGGAAGAGTCGGCTCTTCCTGGGAGTCGCCTCTAGGGGTCAGAGCCCCGCAGCTGCCACGGGGCTGCCCTGGGCCCTCGAGGGGCCAGCCGCGTGCTGCTTCAGCCTGCTGCCAGGAGACTTAGAGTCTAATAACTTGGGTTTTAATTAGTGGGGAAGGAAGGCAGCACTAGTTAAATGTCTCACAAAGCGTTACAGATGACTCTAAATGCCTCGTGATATAAATACTTTCAGTAAAATGAAAACACAAGTAGCTTTGCATATATTTATATTTTTTGCCCTTTAAGTTTTGAGTTTAAAGGCTGAAAGCAGAGATGGTGCTAAAAGGAAGGCAGCTTCGTCTGAAGAGCTGTGCAGCAGCAGTTACACAAGTCACCTGGTGCCCACCGAGGCCCTCATGTGCGTGTGCGCGTGCACGTGAGCGGGTCACCGGGGGGTGCAGGGCGGCCCCCACCGCCTCCAAAGGCCCCTTTCCTGGTGGCACCTTCTCAGGACCTTTCCTCTGGACTCTACGCGTTGGAAATTGCCAAGCGCATGATTAAAAATGACCTTGTGCAAATTAGCAGCTTCCAGGCAAACGCTCTGCGGAAGCCACAGTGTTCCACTCGCTGTGACTCACCTCTGGATACTATTTTCTCTAAGAACTTAAGGTGCTTTCTCCCAAGTAAAATATTTAAAAAAAAATAGTTTGAAACAGCTAAAACTACTTAAAAATTAAGTTCTCTGACTGAAAGAATTTATTCCCCAACATGTGGGCCTGGACAGGAATAAAATTTCTGTTCTGCACTAGAACAAAATTCCTGATCAATCTTGATCCGATCTCTGTTTTATGAATAAAATTGAATGATGTGGAATTTCTAACTTTGTGCTAGAGCTGATGTGCCAGACAGAGAGAAGTGAGGCACTGCTGGGCCCGTGCCAGCCTTCCCTTCTCTACGCGGCCGCCTGCTGCCACCCCAGGACCGTCCCACCCGGCACGTGCCGGCCCTGGCAGTCTGGGCCCCACCCAGGCCTCAGAGCCCTGCGCGCCCACGGGCCGGCCTGTGCTGCCGCCCTCCGCTGGGCTCGGCTCCTTCTCGGCCTCGGCTGCTCTGCTGAAGACCCTTCCTCGGAAGCAGCCCAGGCACCTGCTTCAGGCTGCGCTTCGTGCCCTGCAGGCCGCGACTTCAGGAGCTGTTTGACTCTGACTAACTCCCTTGATGGAGCCACTGAGTTTGTGGAACGGGCGCAGCTAAAACTGAGACGTTCTCACAGTCCTTCGGGGTTCAGCTAGCGGGAAAGCAGCGCGATTCCCGGGGACGCCATCCTCGGCACGTTGTCCTTCCGAGCCCTGTGCGGCGTGAGGACCCACTGCGGCCGCGCCCGGGCGCCGTCGCCCTCGGCCCTGCGGTGGGAGGGAGACAGCGTGCCGCGTGCTGGGCCTGCGCTCGGGGTGCTGGACAGGGCTGGGCCGGAAGCACGCCCTCTGCCCGGCAGCGGCTCGGGCACTCGGAGCTGCCGCGGGCGCCCGTGACACAGGCCTAACAGGGGAGCTGCCCGCGCGGGCCCGGCCGCCCGGGAGCCTCCGCTCCTCCAAGCCCGCCGGCCTCCCCGACAGCTCTGCTCTCGGCTCCTGGGCCCCTCGCGGTGCTGCAGGCGGCTGGCTCTGCTCTCCCGCACCTCGCCCCGCTGCCCGCTCCGGCCCCCAGCTCTGCCCGCCGGTCTGCAGCTCTGCCCGGCCGTCTCGCTCCCCAAGGCTGGGCTCCTCGCTCCTCTTCTCTTCGACCATGTGTTTTGGGCAACCCGACGTGTCCACTGAGGAGTTCGGATCCTCACTGTTCCCACCGCCAGAGCTGCTGTGAGTCGCGTGGCCGGCGGGGAAGGCCTCACTGTGGGCTCCGAGATAGGCCGGGTTGGACCGTCCGAAGGTGGGGAGTTAACTGTGCGATTCTGAAGAGCCCGCGTGGAATGACACTCCACGGTCCCCTCATCTGGCCCTTAGCTCCTCCTTTTCTCTTGCACTCCAGCCCACTGGCTGCCCGCTGGACGCCTACCCTACAGCAAAATAAAAATGCTCCACTTCTATCGTCCCCGCCATTGCTGCGACAGCTCCACGTAGTAGGGACCGATACCCCCGAGGCGCCGCCAGGAGGACCCGCCGCGGGCTCGGCCGTGAGCACCTGGCTGCCCTCAGAGCTCTCGGCAGCTGTTTGCTGGGCGAGGCCGAGAATCACCCGGATGGGACATAAGTGGCCAAGAAAGGACACATAATAAAGGAGGTGAAGAGAACTCCAAGCGATTATTTACCGACATTTATTAATGAATATTTAGGTACACACTTTTCATGTGCCAAACAGTGCTGCGGGTTCCAAGAATTTATAACAGTGAGGATTCCTGGGTGCTCTTCTTTCTGTAATGAACTTATCTTTTTAAAATGCATCAATGTAAAAATATTGAAAATTGACCATAGGACGTATTTCTTTAGCGGTAGTTTCTCAAAGGAAAATCAGTAAAGTAGTTAACATGTGTTGTGAGTACTTATAACGTCTTATTGTTCATGGTCTCAAGGGAGAAATGTTTGAGACTAGCAGTCCCTCATCTTTATTTTTACCTCATCTTCTAATAAAAGTGTGTACTTTTCTTTTTCAAATTGAAAAGCCAATGAGGAAATTATCAGAGCAGTATTTTAATTTGGGAATATCTGGGGCAGCAGTTGCTATGGCGGACTTCAGCCTGCCCCCTTCTGAGCTTGGTATTGTAAGATAATTCCTAAACAACCGTCCGCAGGCCCTGGGAGGAGAACCCCGAGAGACAAAGTCCACGGCACGGCCTGTGGCTGCCGGCTGCTCCTGCCTGGCTCCGACTGGCTGAGAGTCATTACGCACCTCCCGGCCGCCAGCGCTGCCTCTCCTTCCAGCGAGGCCCAGTCGCTTATCCATGGTGCCATGCACTCGGCAGTGAGAGCCACAGGGACCGTCTGTCCTGTGCCTCTCAGATAACCTGCTCTCACCTTTCCTGCCACGGCCTTTTATGGATGGCTGTGCCAGAGAGCCAAAGGGTAACTTTAATAGCCACAGAACTAGGACTCCTGCATACCTGAGGATGGAAAGCCTGGTGTAAAATAAGAACTTTATAAGGTAGGATTTGTTTTATGAAAAGCACTACACCTTGGGCAGAGGACAAAGATCAGCGATGACACATGTCTGACTGTGCCTGTAAAGTTGTTCCTTCAGCTGTCACTGACCAATTACTGTTTTATTATATTTCCTTTTTATTTTTATGATAGAGAATGCAGTCTTTCCCACAAGTATCCCTGGAGCCCAGACGCATTAACAGTTCAGGGAGAGGAAAAGGGATTTTAGTTTTATCTGCAGAGGGACTTGCTGAACTTCAGTTGTACGCAGAGTTATATTTCAGAAACTCTTGTAAAGAGAGCTGCTTGTTGTCAACGGTGCATCTAAAAAATCTTCAACAAGAAACTTGTTCTCCTCGGCTGTATGGTTGGGAAGTATTACAGATCCCGGAGATTTTATGTTTGCTCGTGCAGAACAGGCCTGCAGAGCTCCACGGGATAAAGTGGCACTTGACCCTAGTTATGGTCTAGATCAAATGACTATCATAGTGGATAGAAGCTCTTCTGCTGAAACAGCAGCCAAAACTACAGAACCAAACGTTTTGTTTCGGCGGTAGGTCTGGAACCCAGGGCCTTGTGCCTGGTAGGCAAGCACTTGCCATTGGCTGCTCCTCCAGCCCAAAACTTATTTTTATTAAAAAGAATTTTCTCAAAAAACAGAGGAGAGACTTAATTGTTAGAGTCTGTGCACATATTTACTTACCATTTGAACAAGAACCTAAATTTGTAATAAAATGTAACAAGATACAGGCGAGAGTATTGTTTTCCCTGTGGCTGCGAGAGGCCTCTGCCCGCGGAGCCAGTGCCCCAGGAGCGGCGCCCTCCTGCGCTCCGTGTGCAGCAGCGCAGGCGCGCGCTCCGGTGGGCGGGGCTCTCCGCGTTCTGACTCCGCCCCCGTGGACCGGGAGCCGCGGGCACATGGGCACACGGGAGCCGCGGGCACACGCGGAGCCGCAGGCTGGAGCCGCGGGCACACGGGGAGCTGCAGGCAGGAGCCGCGGGCACACGGGCACACAGGGAGCCGCAGGCAGGGGCTGCGGGCACACGGGAGCCGCGGGCACATGCGGAGCCGCAGGCTGGAGCCGCGGGCACACGGGGAGCCGTGGGCACACGCGGAGCCGCAGGCTGGAGCCGCGGGCACATGGGGAGCCGCGGGCACACGGGGAGCCGCGGGCAGGAGCCGCGGGCACACGGGCACACGGGGAGCCGCAGGCTGGAGCTGCGGGCACACGGGCAGCCGCGGGCACATGGGAGCCGCGGGCAGGAGCTGCGGGCACACGGGCAGCCGCGGGCACACAGGGAGCCGCGGGCACACGGGGAGCCGCAGGCTGGAGCCACGGGCACATAGGGAGCCGCGGGCACACGGGCAGCCGCGGGCACATGGGGAGCCTCAGGCAGGAGCTGCGGGCACACGGGGAGCCGCGGGCACACGGGAGCCACGGGCAGGAGCTGCGGGCACACGGGCAGCCGCGGGCACACGGGAGCCGCGGGCACACGCATACAAGCAGCAGTAACGGAGGCTTCGGAGTCTCAAACACATACGTACCGAAGCCGGCCTGGGTCACCCCCACCGCTGTGTTTCCTCAGAGGGGCCCTCGCAGCCCCTGAAGATGTGCAGAGCTGTGCGCAGCTTGAGAAGGCCTCTAATTAAAAATAAAAAGGAGGGCTCTTCACAGAAAATATTGAAGTATATCAGATCAGAGAACCGGAGGATCTCATCTTAGTATCTATTGTCGTTGCTGATTTTCGGTACTGAGTTCAAGTCCCGGTGGTTCATGCCTGGCTGACAGGCAGCTCTCCCGCCAAGCTGCTCCGAGGCTTCTGTGATTGTTTTTCCTGACAGGATCTCACTGAGACTCCCCGAGCCGCCTGAGAACGGGCAGGTTCCCACTCAGCCTCCCAGCAAGTAACCGGAATTACAGGCGAGCACTCTCACTTCCGGCACAAGTCTAATCTTATTTTTACATGTGTTGCACTATTTCCTTACACAAGTGTTCAGAGCTGTGTCCAAAACAACGTGTGTGATATTTTTATATGTGACTCAGGACACATTCCAACGTGGTATGCTATTGACTTCTCCCATTAAAACTGTCCTTATAGTCACTGCTTCATGGAAATGTAATTTTATTCTAATACAAAATTGCTCTATGACTATATGTATTATGAAGCATATCATTCTCAAATAAGTTCATATATAATAAATCAGACTATCAGCAAGGGTTAAAATAATGAGGGTAGGTTACAGAACATATACTATTTTCAAAGTAACACTCGAATATTAAGATGGTAGATTTATTAGTCTGATTTAATCATTCCATATTAGGAATGTGTGAAATCATCTCATTGTTCTCAATTATATTTGTCAATTAAAAATAAGTGTAACATATACTATCCAAATTTCAGTTTAACAGATTGCTGTCTATTTAAAGAAACCTTTCTTTCTAAATAGGTAATATTCCTATTTGACATTGTCTAGGAAGCTGGAGGCAAACCCTGAAAAGTTGCATACGCATTGTAGACGTTCAGGACTTTTCTGAGAGGCTCCGAATGAGATAACAGGATTCGGCTTTTATCACACAGCCGGAGACAAGACTCAAGTGACAAAATCTCCAGTGAACTCGGGGCACAGGTGCAAGTGAGGTTTTTGTTTTCTTCTTATACTTGCTGTGTACCTGTTAACTCATAAACTCTAATGATTTGAAAGAAAAAAATTTTATTTCTATAATATCCACTACGTTCCTGAAGCATTCTGGGCAGTTGTTAAAAGAATGTTGCCGGCCAGAGATTTAGCTCAGTGGTTCTGGCGTCTGCCTTGCAGGCGCAAAGTCCTGAGTTCGATCCCGGTAACCACATACAATGCTGGGCGTGGTGGCTCACGCCTGTCATCCCAGCACTCGGGAGGCAGAGACAGGAGGATTGCTGAGTTCCAGGCTTGCCTGGGCTGCATAGTGAGCTCAGGGTCAGCCTGAACTACAACGCGAAACCCTGTCTCAAAAAAAAAAAAAAAGAATGTTGCAAATTCCCTTTGGCATCTGAAAGTAATTCAGACCAACCTTAAAAGAAATGAAATGTGTACTATTTAATTATTATTTCTTGCACACCAACAAGCGGGAGAGTTGTTTTAAACAACTTGAGAGTGGTGTATTCTTGTGAGACTTAAAGCACCTGGAGTGAGGCGGGAAGCGGCTTCACTCTTTGCATCTGATTTTTAGGTGGTGAGTAAGCTTCCGCGCGGGGGCGCAGGGTGCCCCGGGCACAGAGCCCGCTGCCAAGCGGACGGGAGCCCTGTGCTTGTCACTGGCGGGCCCGAGCGTCTCCCCGCTCCGGTGCACCCGGAGACGCTGCCTCTCGGCACTCAGCGAGCCCGCTGCGCCCGGGCAGGAGGGTTCCTGGCTGCAGCCCCGGGGCCCACAGTCCGGCCCCGTCCGGCTCTGCTTCGCTCCCTGTGCTTTGGTTCTGACTTTAGTTTTGCTCAGTTTGCCTCTGAGAGGCTGAAAGCCGCTGAGGCCTGGCGCACGAGCATGCTCGGGGTCTTTCTTTCAAACCCGCCCCAGCTTTATTTTCTTAAGTGACTTAATCAAAGGTAATTCGAGTTCACATTTTTGTATCAATGGTGGTATTTAAAGAGGCCTTATCTGATTTCCATCACCAATTACAGGCTTGCATTTCTTGTTTATATCCATCTCGTCCCTGACAAGGGCCCCGTCGTTTGATAGGAAGTCGGCCTCCATCTCCTGCCCCGAGTCCCCCGAGCACATTTGTTCTGGTAAAATTATATCTCGGGAGCGACGGGTCTGATGTGAACCGAGGATGTGGTGGCATGGGGTGGTCCCTGCCACTTTGTTTGAAAAATAAATTGTGAAACCTCAGTAGTAAATATTTGCCCGAGAGAACACAGTGGGAGGGAGACGGCGGCGCCGGGGAATACCCGGAGAGAGCCGAGTCAGAGGTTAAGGTAACAGGAGTTGGTCTCCTCGGAAAGGTCACCACGCTGGCCCCCGGCGCCCGGCTCCGAGGTGACTTTTAACTATTTTTGGCAAGATAAACCTCGTATGTGGCTGCCCTTGGGAGCAGAGAACAGAGGTCGAGGACCCGGGGATTAGCTTCTTAAGAAGAGACACAATATTTAACTCGCCTGCCCTCGAGAGCAGCCATTTCCAGCCGGCTCTCCAGAGCAGTCGAGGCCGGCTCTGTCTGACACAGCCTGAGCGCGCGGGCGCCAGTGCCCGCTGCCCCGGGAAACGCAGCCTCTGAGCTCGCCACGCACCGCGCCTGGCTCTGGGGTGCGGGTGCAGCCAGGCGAGCGCCCCGGGCAGGGCCAGCTCAGCCCGCTCGCCTGTCGCCCCCGCCCGACTCTGGTCTGCCTCGCTCCGCGCTGGTGTCCTGCACTCGGACTTGCTCGGGGCTGGGCCGCCCAGGGTGCTTCTTCCCCACTGAGTGACTCAGCCTCGCTCTGCCTCAGTTTCCTGGAGCCGCTGGTGGCAGTGAGGACAGTTCTGACCGCATAGATTCGGTGTGATGATGATGCGAGTCTAAGGGGGATACAATCCCTTATTTGCATTTTTAAATTCAAATTCTGGAGGCTGAAGATTCCTTAATAAACGTGAGACAAGCACACTCGGCCAACTAGCCTGAGGCCGCAGAGCCGAGGACGCCCTCCCAGGAGCCGGGCCCCAGAGTCCTCACGGCTGACCGCGGGCATCCTGCCCTCTACAAGCACTGTGAAAGTGCGAGCTTTGGTCACATCCCGCTCCCCGAGGCCGCACGGAGCAGGCAGTCAGCAGTTCTAGCTGCACCTGTCCCCTGCGCCTCGTCGCCAGGACAACTCCAGCGGCCGGAAGTGCCCAGCGTCGGCCGTGAAGAAGCTGACGGGCACCGCGGCGCCTCAACTCTCCACCCCAAGCTTGGCAAAGCCGTGCGATCGATGAGGTTGAGTGCGCATCCCGGAAGGGCTCCGGTGACTCCAGAGCGTGTGTGCAGGTGGGTTCACACCCTGCACCCACACACGCTGACCATCCGTAACTGCGTGGGCATCGCAGGCCGTGGGCAGGATCGGAGTGAGTGAGGCCGTGGCCCTGAGCTCCTGCACTACCTGCTGATGTTCACGCGGGCACTCGTGGGCTAGGGAGCACGAGGAGATAGTGCACAGTGGGCGGTCGGTGGCTGTGCACACGTGAGTGCTGGGTGTGCACTGTGGTGGGCCCGGGAAGCGCGGGCGACGTGAGCTCTCGCTGGTGCTTCCGAGATCGCTGCTGAAGCCAGGTCGGCGGGTCCTTGCAGGGTAATGGCCTGGAGCGCTTCGCTCTCGCCCCTGAGCCTCGGATGTCAGTGACACGAAAGTGCCCGGTCTGCCGCCCTCTCCTTCCGTTTGAGGGCGGGGTGGCACCGCCTGGGTGGGGGAGCATTCATCATGTGCCAGTTCTCCGCGGGAAGCCTCAGAGCAAACAGCAAAGTGTCTCTTCTTCTCTGTGTCCGTTAAAGTAAGTTTACTTGGGGGTTATGAGCTCAGTTACAGAATATAATAAATTATTTTATATATATACATATATATATATATCAAAAATACGATGTGTGCCAGGCGTGGTGGTTCACACCTGTAATCCCAGCCTCTGGAGGCAGAGGCAGGAGGATTGCTGAGTTCCAGGCTTGCCTGGGCTACATCGTGAGCTCAGAGCCAGCCTGAACTACAAAGCGAGATCCTGTCTCAAAAAAAAAAAAAAAAAAAACCGATGTGTATGATTATAGTCACTAAATTTAAACTCAGTCAACTTACTTTTTTCCCTAAAATAATTGCTCTCATTTAACTGGTGAAGATAATTAGCAACAATTGTTGGTGTGTTAGAAAGCGACCAGCAGCCGAGGGGCAGCCCGGCAGCAGGACGCTGCTCAGTGTGTGCGAGGGCCTGGCTTTGAACCCCAGCACTTTAAGGTAAAAAGAGAAGGAAAGAGCGCTTGAGGCAGGGAGCCAGGTGCGGAAGCCGGGGTTCTGCACCAGCCCGGCTGTTTCAAGACCGCTCTGTGCTTGCTGGTGTCCACGCGACCCCTGGCTTCCTGCCTACTTCAGTTCCATCCGGGACATGAGCACCGAGGGGCCTTTCCCGGCGTCTCCAGAGCCCTTGAGAATTTGTCCAGGCTTGTCCTGCTGCAGGCCCGGGAGGGGCCCTGCCTCGTCCACTGCGGAGTGGAGCCACCGCGGGGAATAACGAGGGGTCGGTGTCAGGGTTGGGGGGCTGTGCAGGACCGTTAGATACGCTCTCCTGCACCTCTTTCCCATCTAATGGAATAGACGAGACTAAATTCCAGTCCAGGTTTTCAATTTTGTGCTAACTGTTTGCATTATTTTTATGTGTGCAAAGAATCATCAAGCACACGATTTCATCCTAGCAGCAGCACCAGTGCCATGAAGACCCGCAGAAATGTGCTGAACATGCCCCATGCTTGGCCCTGAGTGGAACTAAGCAAGCTTCCCACCTCTGCGGCGAGGGTAACTTCCGGGAAAGGCCCACAGGCGAGTGGCTCTGGTCTTGCGGGGGACGTGGACTCTGTCACACCCACACGGCTGTGCTATGGTAGCTGGAAACGGGCCACAGAGAATGTCTAAACAAATGGGCCTGATTTGTCACAAGGAAAATGGATTTACAAAAAGAAATGACAGGCCAGACTTGTTCCATGGGCAGCAGCTTGCTGATTACTGGTCAAGGATCACTGAAAGCAGATAATTCTGCGGTTATTGCAAAAGAAAGAGTTCTTAGCCACAAATCAAAATGAGCATTTGATCCCCCCCAATCACTTGCCGTGAGCTTTACTTCCTTACTGTTAAGTGTGCTGCATCCCAGGATGGATGTGAGGCTATTCCTATACAAAAGTCCTCTAGAACTGTTCAATCTTGCACAAGTAAATCTCTGCCTGTTCTTCCCATCCCTGATAACCAACTTTCAATATTTGCTCGTACAAGTTTGGCTTCTTCAGCTGACAAGGGTGAACAGGATCATGCGGGGCTTCTCCCTCTGAGGCTGCCCATTCTAGCTAACCCAGTGGCCCCCAAGCTCTCCCGGACACCGCCG